>JAODAL010059015.1:0-21739 GCA_025379985.1 Phyllomedusa bahiana
GGATCTTCTCCTCGTTTATTTGGGGGCCATAAACATCACAGGATAGCATTGGCCACTCTAATGCTTCCAAGAGATAAGGTAGGATTAGGATTGTCTTGTATCTTGCGCCATGCCATAGATTGGATACAGAACACGAACTTCTTTTCCAATTTGGATGTGAAGAGGGAGTTGTCAAGTCCCTGGAATTTGAATAGTATACTTCATACGAGACTGGCATCTCTTCCAAGGCACCTCCGACGATCTTTAATTATTAAGGACACGGTAGCTACATGGAAGGCGGTGAGGAAGCTGATGGGTCTGCAATTCTTATGCTCAAAACACATGTATCTCTGGGGTCATCCTGAATTTCTACAGTGCCGGGAGAGTTTGATGAGGGGTGGGGTGCTACAAGTTTGGCATTTGTTTCATGATTCTGACAATAGATTTCTGACCCCCCAGGAAATAAAGAAGTACAATATTACACATAGTTGGTTTTTGAGATTTGCTCAGATATCAAGCTTTCTCCAACAACGCCTAAGAAATTATAAAAAGGAGTTCCAAACAAACAGATTTGACATTTTTATAGGACATTGCTCACGTAAAAACTCGCTCTCTGACATTTATAGGATCCGTTGAGAATGTCGCTTATTTGAAAGCAGGGGTAGTCTTTTTGCGCATTGGGCTCAAAAGTTTGGGGATGAGGAGCTGCCTTGGAAGATTTTGGAGGGGTGGGAAAAAATAAGAAAGATTATCCCATGTGAATCCTGGAGGGAATCCCACTATAAACTGATACATTATGCTATTTACGGCTTTGACATCCCCCCACATCCAAATGCCCCTGATAGACTGGTTGCTTGCCCTCAATGCTCCCAACCCGGCACGGTTCTGTACCACGGCATCTGGGCTTGCCATAGATCACAGGAGTTTTGGGAGCAAGTAAGACTTCTCCACAATACTCGCCTAAATCTGGCTCAGTGCCCTCACCTTATCTTATGTTGTTTCATATAAGCCCGAAGGGAATTGATGTACATCTGCTGGCTCATATTTTTTTTCTAGTTGCTAAGAGGTGCCTACTAGCTCTCTGGATAAAACCGGAGCTCCCAACTATTTACATGGCAATCTCACAAATGAAGCATTTTCTCCTTCTGGAACGGCGGGAGGTGGAGTATAATAAAGAGACACAAACAAAAAATTTTTTCAAGAAGTGGAGGACTATTATTGAAAATTTCCTTACTAAACAAGAAATAAGAGAACATATGCTTCCCTTTAAGGACACTACATGGTATATGCTTAAAAAGCTAGCTGGGGACTTGGGGCCTCTTAGAGTGGAGTAATATGTAGTTACAATGCTTAGGGTCTGAGAATTGGAAGCAAATGGTGAGATTGAGGAGGTCGGAGATCTAGAATTGTAAAGATAAACTGAAAACTCTACCACTATATTAAGTAAGAGGTTATCTGTTGTTAACGGTGGATTTAGAGATGGCTGTAGCAATTGTTTTGGGTGGGGGGGTTTTGTTGTTGATTTATATGTAAATTTGACATGGAAAATGTAGTCACTGTATTTACTTTGTTTGCATTACTGTGGATGTCAATAAAATTGTTTAACACACACAAAAAAAGTTCTATTTGTAAGTTAAAACCAAGAAAGTAAAAGTATAATGGAGAGACTTGTACTCTTCTGTGGACCCACTCCTGGTTTTGACTTACAAATACTGATGCAAAATATGCACAAAATAAATGGTGCATGAACCCAACCTAAGGAAAACTCCCACAAGGGTTTTTTTTTTGAAAACTACAAATTCAATATTGTCAATTAAAGCCCTAATAAGCACAGTCTTAGCTTTCACCAAAACACTGCCATGTGTAAAACCATTCTGATAAGCAGGTTCTAAACTTTGTGGTTTGCAAAAAAAAAAAAAAAAATTATTAAATCTGTTTTTAATCTTAACAGAAATCCCAAGTAAGAGTTTTGAAGAACAATTCATGTCATCTCTAAATGATGAAGTAGAAGATGGAGGAATCAAGCAGCACTGTACAGAAGAAAACCTCATTACCATTCATGTACATTCAGGATTGCAGAATACAGATCTATCTTCCCAATACCCCTTTCCTGACCAAATCACAGTTTTGTTACCAATATAAAGGCCAAAAAGAGGGTCAAAGGATAAATGTGAAAAAAAGGGTTATGGATTCAAAATGTGAAAAATTTATTTAAAGATAAAAATTAATTATTTGAGCAAAAGGTTCAAAAACTGGAGAAAAGCCACATCATGTTTTGAAGGGGAAAATGTTTAAAAAATAAATCAGAAGTGTTAGACGGGAAGGAATTCCCCCGGGAGAGAAAGCGTTTTTCATGTCAGAAGTGAGAAAAGCTTTTTACTAAATCAAATCTTGTTATCATGAGAAAAGTAACAGGCAAGAAATAATTCTTTTGTTGGGTGTGGAAAATTCCCTTTACACAAAAATCATATTTTAATGTTAATGGGGAAAATCACAAAAAGGAGGAGCCTTTTCTTTTCAGAATGTAAAAAAAGCTTTATTTACTAAAACAAATCTTTTTATAATGAGAAAAGTAAAAGGGCAAGAAACCATAATCATGTTCAGAATGTGGAAAAATTTTTCACACAAAAAAATATATCTCGCCGTACATGAAGAATTCACACAGGGGAAAAAAAACCCAATTAAGGGGCAAATGTGGAAAATCTTTGACAAAAAATCAATCTCAAGAAATGAAAAAATTTCACAAGGGGGAGAAGCCTATTTTGTGTAAAAAATGTGGAAAATTTTTTAAAGATAAGTCAAGTCTGATTAAACATGAGAGAACTTACAAAGGAGAGAAGTTCTATTCCTGTTCAGAATGTGGAAAAAGTTTACACTTAAATAAAAAATTTAGTATAAATGAGAAAATTTTAACAGGGGGAACCCTATTCATTTTAAATTTTGTGGAAATGTTTTACTTAAGTCTTTTTCTGAATGAAAAGAGGAAAAAATTTCACAAAGAGAAAAACCATATTCATGTTCAGAATGTGGTAAAAACTTTAACCATAAATCAGAACTTGATAGACATGAGAGAAGTCACACGGAAAAAAAAACCATATTATTTCAGAAGTTGGAAAAAAGTTTTAAATCTAAATCGTATTTTTCTACATGAAAAAGTCACACAAAAAGAAAAATATATTCATGTTCAAATGTAAAAATGCTTTACATTAAATCGTTTTTTTTGCGCATGCGAGAATTAAAAAGGGAGAGAACCCCATTTTCATGTGCAGAATGTGGGAAATGTTTACAATTAAATCGTATCTTGTTGCACATGAGAAAATTCACACAGGAGAGAAGCCATTTTCATGTGCAGAATGTGGGAAATGTTTTAAAGATAAGTCAAATCTGACTGAACATGAGGGGAATTCACCGGAAGACCCCAATTCCGTTCAGTATTCGGAAAAGTTTTAAAAATAAATCGAAAATTGTTAGACATAAAGAAGCCATTTAATGTCTAAAGAGAAAAATTTCCGAAACCCTAAAAGGGTTTTCAAAAATGTTAACTCCTTGAAAAAAATCGTTTTCAGATGGAAGAGCAGAATAAGATTTTTTTAATCACAATGCTGAGTGTTTGGAGATCCCCCCCTGCAAATGTTTTTTGTTTTCTAAAGCTTAAATATGAAACCCCTCTTTGCCAGCATTCTCATGGGGTTAGGTAGATACAAGACATCCATTAGGCCAAAAAAATTTTTGGGAACTGACACAAGATGGTTTTTTTGTACTTTTTATGAAACTTTCAAGTTATAGTCTATATGGACAGGACAAAAGTCCAGACTTTCAGCCCCCCGTTTTTATAGGGAAAAAAAGTAATTAAAAAATAAAAATTTTTGTAAATAAAATGAAAAAATTTCAAATCTTGGTTGGAAACCCTTTGTTGGCATGAAGGCCTGAACCTTGGCTATGGAATCCCCAGACACGGGGTTTCCTCCTTCTTAATGCTTCCCGGGCCCTTTACTGCAGCATTTTTTCATTTGCTGTTTGTTTATGGACTTTTCTGTCTAAATTTTAGTCGTAACAAGAAATGCTGCTCATTGGGTTTTGGATGGGTGACTGATTTGGGCTATTCAAGAATTTCCATTTCCCTTTGCTTTAATAAACTTTGTTTTGGTTTTTGTTTTGGGTCTTTCCATCTTTTTATGAGATGCGCCAATTTTTGGCTGCTTTCGCGGGAAAATTCGAGCACACAGTAGGTCTCTAAATACTCCCCGTATCAATATCCAAATCTACCTAAAAAAAGAAATTGCCAAAAAAGGGTAAATAAGGGGGGTTCCCCGCACGTGCAAGCCACCAAAAGCTCAAAAACCCAAATAAGTAGATTGGACTTTGTTAAAAAAAAAAAAAAAAAAAAAAAAAGGGGCCCCCCCCCCAGAAAGGGGAAAAGGTATATGCCCCCCGGGAAGATAAAAAGGTAAAACCCCCCCAGTAGGAAAAAAAACTGGCCCCCTGGGGGGGAAGTAAAATATAATGCCCCCAGTAAAAACACACGAAAAAATTTTCACTCCAGCTAAAAAAGCACCAGAAACCAAAAAAAAAAAAACCTCTGGCCAAGTCAAAATGAAAAACAAAAAGAGGTAAAGTCTAAAATAACTTTTATTGATAATCAAATAAAATAAAAAACCCCACTATCACCTCTCTCTCAAAATTCATATGGAAAAAAGTCCCTACCCTAAAATGCAGGACATGCCCCAAAAAGGGGGGCTCTTGCCTGGAACCTACCCCTAGAAAAGTTGACTAATATAATCCTCTGTTGGTCCCCAACATGTTTGCCCAGCTGTAAAGTTTCCAAAGTACTTAGGGGACAAAAAAAGGAATTCAGACTAAAGGGCTAAAAAGATTTTGTCAAAAATACTACGTTTTGCTTATTAAACCAACACACGAAAATCAATAAATTGGGGGAGAAAGAACAAAGATGTGGATCATCCATGAAATAAGGGGGGGGTCATAACAAAACTAAAAATTCTTGGGCAAAAGAAATAACCTCCCATTATATAGGGGAACCCCCCATTAGTTAAAGGGTGAGTAATCGTACCCTCTGTGTCATCTCGTTTGTCGGGCATGAAGCATCAGCCACATAAAAAAGATAAGAAGGACCCGGGTTAGGAAGGAAAGTCATATTTCCCCCCCCCCGTGGGAAGGGAAAGACAAGTCCCCCCGGGGGAAGGAAAGTACTAGTGCCCCCGGTAGGAAAGAAGGTTATAGTCCCCCCAGTAGAAGGAAGGATATAGTCCCCCGGAGGAATTATGTCCCCCAGTAGGAAGGAAGGTATATAGTCCCCTGGTAGTAAAGTATATAGTTGCCCCTGGTAAGAAGGTATATCCCTTGTGGAAAATATGAAACCCCCCGGGGGGGTAGAAAAAGTAAAAAAGGCCCCCCGGGAAAAAAAGGGAAAAAACATATTTCCCCTGATGGGAAAAGGTTATCCCCCCTGGGTGGGGTGGAAGGTATATATCCCCCCCCCCCCCCCCCCAGGGGTAGGAAGGTAAATAGTCCCCCTGGTGAAAAGAAGGTATAATCCCCCCTGTAGGAAGGAAAGTACTAGTCCCCCCCTAGGAAGGAAGTATATAGTCCCCCGGGTAGGTAGATAGGTGTATGGCCCCCCCCCGGTGGGTAGGAAGAAAAACAGTCCCCCTGGTAGCAGAAGGAAAATGTCCCCCCTAGGAAAAAAGTAAAAGTCCCCCCCCTGGAAGGGGAAAATACATAGTGCCCCCCTGGGAAGGGAAAAGTACATAGTACTGGTTAGGGAAATTAGTCACTTTAGTTCCTACCCAAAAAGAAACGTCTATTAATTGTTCTAGCTTTAAGTTTCTGAGGGAACCGATTGCGTCGTTTCATTTTGATTTATTCCTTATATTCTTTTGTTACATTGACATTAATTATATCTGTAGCCCTCAGAAATTACTGGAATTTCCCAAAATGGGGGCTTCCCCCCCCCCCCCCCCATTTTTGGGTTCTAAAGGCCAGACAGTGAAATTGCTTTTTTCAATCGCAAAAACCAAAAAAACAGGAACTTTTTAAGACGCAAGCTTGCAGGGAAAACAGCTGCCCATGTCCCCCGATCAACCTCTTTGATTTAGCGGAATTAACCCATAAGAGATTCTGTAAGAACCAATAAGCTTATCAGGGTGGGCATTGGTATGTTAAAATTTGGGGGGGCTTTAATTTTAATTGTTTGCCCAAAAGAATAGTAATCCCTTAAAATGGTTCAAAAGATTATTGTTTTACTAAAATATTAAAAAAAATGACCCCGCCCTTAAACAGAAGTTATTAAACTCATGCATTGTTGTAATAAACCAGAAGTTTGCATTTAAAGCTGGTCAGCGTCTCTTTTAATTCATATGCATATGTCTTAGTTATGGATTATTGATTAATTTGGAAACTGCACAACAAGGTTAAGTAGGTTCTTAAGAAGTCCCCATAACACCACCAGTAGGAAGGAAAGTACATAATGCCCCGGTTAGTAAGAAAGGTTATAGTCCCCCTCGGAAAAAAAGGCAGGTACATAGTGCCCCCGGTAGGAAGGAAAGTAAATAGTGCCCCCCGTTAGGAAGGAAAGTACATAGTGCCCTCCCAGTAAGAAGGAAAGTACATAGTATTCCCGGTAGGAAGAAAGATATATAGTCCCCCGGGTCGGTAGGAAGGTTTTTAGTCCCCAACCCCGGTAGGTGGAAAGGGGATTAGTCCCCCCCGGTAGAAAAGAAGGGATATAGACTCCAATAGGAAAAAAAGGTATAAGGTCCCCATGGTTGATAGGGAGGTATATAGTCCCCCCAGGTAGGTAGGAAGGTATATAGTCCCCCTGGTAGGAAGGAAAGTACATAGTGCCCCCCGGTAGGAAGGAAAGTACATAGTGCCCCGGGGAGGAAGGAAAGTACATAGTGCCCCCTGGTAAGAAAGAAGGTATATAGTCCCCCCCCCCCCCCCCACCCCCCGGTTTAAAAGGGGAAAACATATAGTCCCCTTGGAAGAAAGGGAAAGTACATAGTGCCCCCCCGGCAGGAAAAAAGGTTATATTCCCCCCCCTGATAGGAAGGGAAAAACATAGTGCCCCTTAGGGAAAGGGAAAATGCTTTGTTCCCCCGGTAGGAAGGAAAATACATAGGCCCCGGTAGGGAAAGGGAAAAGACATAATGCTCCGGCAGAAAAAGGGGTTTTAGTCCCCCGGGGGCAGTAGGGAAGGAAATTTGTCCATCCCAGGTAGGTAGGAAGGTATATAGTCCCCCAGGTAGGTAGGAAGGTATATAGTCCCCCCGGTAGGAAAGAAGGTATATAGTACCCCCAAGTAGGAAAGAAGGTATATAGTCCCCCTGGTTGATAGGGAGGTATATAGTCCCCCCAGGTAGGTAGGATGGTATATAGTCCCCCTGGTAGGAAGGAAAGTACATAGTGCCCCCCGGGCAGGAAGAAAGGTATATAGTCCCCCCCGGTAGAAAGGAAGGTATATAGTCCGCCTGGTAGGAAGGGAAAGGTTATTGTCGGGCCCGGTAGGAAGGGGAAAATAAAAAAAAAACCCCCCAAATTAAAGGAAAAGGCATGGGGCCCCCAGGAAGGAAAGTACATAGTGCCCCTGGTAGGAAGGAAAGTACATAGTAGGAAGAAAGGTACATAGTCCCCCCAGTAGGAAGAAAGCTAAGTAATAGTCCCTGGTAAAGGGGGGAAGGGTAACATAATACCCCGTAGGAAAGGAAAAATACATAATGCCCCCCCAGGGAAGAAAGTTTATGTCCGCCGCCCCCAAACCCCCCCCCCCCCCCCGGGAGAAAAGGAAGATATATGTCCCCTTGGGAAGAAGGAAAAATACATATGCCCTCAGTGGAAGGAAAGTACATAGTGCCCCCGTAGGGGAAAGAAGGTATAGTACCCCCCATTGGGAAAAAGGTATTAGTCCCCCCGGGATAAAGTATATAGTCGCCCCTCGTAAGACGGTATATAGTCCCCTTGTAGGAAAGTATATAATCCCCCGGGTAGGTAGGAAAGTACAAAGTGCCCCTGGTAGGAAGGAAGGTATATAGTCCCCATGATAGGAAGAAAGGTATATCGTCCCCTGAGTAGGTAGGAAGGTATATAGTCCCCCCCCCCCCCCAGGTAGGTAGGAAGGTATATAGTCCCCCTGGTAGATAAGAAGGTATATAGTCCCCCCTGTAGGAAGGAAAGTACATAGTGCCCCCCGGTAGGAAGGAAGGTATATAGTCCCCCGGGTAGGTAGATAGGTGTATGGCCCCCCCAGGTAGGTAGGAAGTTATACAGTCCCCCTGGTAGACAAGAAGGCAAATAGTCCCTCCGGTAGGAAGGAAAGTACATAGTGCCCCCCTGGTAAGAAGGAAAGTACATAGTGCCCCCCGGTAGGAAGGAAAGTACATAGTGCCGCTGTTATGGAAATTAGGTCACTTTATGTTCCTATCACAAAGAAACAGTCTATTAATTGTTCTAGCTTTAAGTTTCTGAGGGAGACCAGATTGCGTCGACTTTCATTTTGATTTATTCCTTATATTCTTCTGTTCACATTGACATTATATCTATATCTGTATGCCCTCAGAAATTACTGGAAATTCCCCAAAAGGGATTTTCCTCTTTTTTTGGTTTCTATCCCAGCCCATTTGAAATATCCTTTTTTGCAATGGGAAAAATTCACAAACAGAGAACTTTACTAAAAAGCAACTTGCAGGAAATCACTGCCAGGGCGATCAACAACTCTTTTGTTTAGGGGAATTAACTCATAAAGATTCTGAAAATTTTACCAAAAAGCTTTCAGGGTAGTTTTTGGGTTAAAAATTTAGGGGGAGGTTTAAATTTAAAGTTGTTTGACCAACAAAAACCATGAAAAAATGAGAATTTCTTTTACTAATGTTTTAAAAAAATAAAAAATCCCCTAAAACAAAAATTTTTAATATTAAACTCATCCCATTGCTTGAAATTTTAAACCCAGAAAATTTGAAATTGAAAAGCTGTGTAAACGCCCTTTTTTTAAAATTTCAAAAACCTTAATTATGGATTATTAAATTAATTTTGGAAACCGCCAAAAAGGGTTTTAAGGAGGGTCTTAAGAACCCCCTTTAACCCCCGCCGGGGGAAAGGGAAAAAAGTACATAATTTCCCCGTTAGTAAAAAAAGGGTTTATAGCCCCCCAGGGGGAAGGGAAGGTAAATAGTCCCCCCTGGTAGGGGGGAAAGGTATATATCCCACCCCCCCCACCCCCCCCCGGTTAGGAAGGAAAGTACATAGTTCCCCCAGTAGGTAGGAAAGTACATAGTTCCCCCCGGTAGGAAGGAAAGTACAAGTTTTCCCCCCCCAGAAAAAAGGAAATACATAAAACCCGGGGTTTTAGAAAAAAAAAGGTCAAATAGCCCTTGGGTCTTTAGGAAGGTATATAGTCCAACCCAGGTAGGTAGGAAGGTATATAGTTCCCCTGGCTGATAAAAAGGTATATAGTTCCCCCAGTAGGAAAGAAGGTATATAGTACCCCCAGGTAGGAAGGAAGGTATATAGTCCCCCCGGGTTTTAAAAAAAATGAATTTATTCCCCCCTGGGAAAGGGAAAAAGTACAAAAACCCCCCATTAAAAAGGAAATGCCTAATCCCCCCGGCGGGAAAAAAAAAGGGGTAAAATAGCCCCCCACGGTAAAAAAGGGAAAGGGTATTTGGGCCCCCCCCGGGGGAAAGGGAAAATACATAGAAAACCTCCCCCGGGGTAAAAAGGAAAAACCCCCACAGTCCCCCCGGAAGGGAAAAGGAAAAAAGGGGGGGGGAATTTTATTTACCCCCCCCCCCCCGGTTTAGGAAAGGAAGGAAATATAGTCCCCCAGGGGTAAAAAGGGTACATAGTCCCCCTGGTAGAAAAAGAAGGTAAAAATAGTCCCCCCTTGTAAAAGGGAAAGTCCCTAGTGCCCCCCCCGGAAAAGGGAAAAGGGAAAGGGGTAATAGCCCCCCCGGGTAGGTAGATAAGTTCTGGCCCCCCAGGTAGGTGGGGAATTTAAAAGCCCCCCTTTAAAAACCCGGGAAGGAAAATAGCCCCGGTAGGAAAAGGGGAAATTTCCCTAGTCCCCCCCGGGTAAAGGGAAAGGGTAAAAAGGGTGCCCCCCGGGTAGGAAGGGAAAGAACATATTTGGGGTGTTAATTGGAAATTGGGTTTCCCTTTAAGTTCCTATCACAAAGAAACATCTTTTAAATTGACAAGCTTTAAGTTTTTTTGGGGGAGCCCAAATTTTGCTTTGATTTTTCTTTATTGATTTTTTCCCTTTAAAATTTTCTTCTTTTTCACATTGACATTATATCTAAAATCTGAAATGCCCTCTAAAAATTTAACGGGAAATTTCCCCAATTGGACTTCCTCTTTTTTTGGTTTCCCAAAATTCCCAGACATGAAAAATTTTTTTGCAAGTGGGAAAAAATCACAAACAGAGAATTTTACTAGGGAACGCAAGCTTGCGGGAAAAATCAGGGGAAAGTCTTTTCAAAAACTTTTTTTAAATTTAGGGGGAATTTAAAACTCAAAAGAGTTTCTGATAAGTAACCAAAAAGCTTATCGGGAGAAAATTGGAAGGGAAAATTCGGGAGGCAAATAATCAAATTTTTTTTTGACCAAAGAACCCAAATTTATAAAAAAGTTTTTCTTTTACTAATGTATTAAAAATATAAACCCCGCCTTAAACAGTTTTTATAATAAACCTTTCATTCCCTTGTAATAAACCAAAGATTTGCATTAAAAGCTGTGTCACCCGTCTTTTTTAAATTTTAAATATGTCTTAATTATGGTTTAAATTGTTTAAATTTTTGGGAAAACCCGGGGAAACAACAAGGTTAAGGGGGGCCCTTAAAAAACCCCAATAAAAACCCCCCGGAAAGAAAGGAAAGTACAAAAAGCCCCGTTAGAAAAAAGGGTAATTTTTTAAAACCCCCCAGGGAGGAAAGGGAAGGTATAAAATTCCCCCCCTGGGGGAAAAGGAAGGTAAAATTTCCCACCCCCCCCCCCCACCCCCCGGTAGGAAGGAAATACATAGTTCCCCCCATTTAGGTGGGAAAGTACATATTTCCCTCCCGGTGGGGAAAAAAGGTACATAGTTCCACCCAGTAAGAAAAAGAAAAAAAAGTACCCCCGGGTAAAAAAAAAAGGTTTTATAGCCTTTTTGGTTTTTGGGAAGGTATATATTTAAACCCCAAAGGTAGGAAAGGAAGGAAAATAGTTTCCCCCGGCTGATAAAAAGGTATATAGATTCCCCCGGGTAGGAAAAAAGGTATATAGTACCCCCGGGTGGGAAAGGGAAGGTATATCCCCCCCCTTTTTTTTAAAAAAATGTATATATTCCCTCCGGTGGGAAGGGAAAGTCAAATGCCCCCATGGGAAGGAAATTTCCTAATGCCCCCCCAAAAAAGATATAAAAAGCCCCCCCCCGGTTAGAAAAAAAAGGTTTAAATTGTCCCCCCCGTGGGAAAGGGAAAGTCCCAAAGTAAACCCCTGGTAGGAAGGAAATTAAAACCAGCCCCCCCCTTTGGAAGGAAGGAAAATCCCTAGTTACCCCCCCCCCCCCTTAGGAAGGAATTATAAGACCCCCAAGGTAGGAAGAAAGGTATATATTTCCCCCCCTTTAGGAAAGGAAAGTACATAGCCCCCCCCGTAGAAGGAAAGTACAAATTTAAACCCCCTTTGGTAGGAAGAAAGGTAAAAGTCCCCCCCTGGGAAAGCAAGAAAGGTATATAGTCCCCCGGGTAGGTAGGTACGAAGAAAAAGACCCCCTTAATGGGAAAGGGGTATATTTTTTCCTCCTTTAAAAAAGGGAAAGAAAAAAGGGTGCCCCCCCCTTGGTAAAAGGGAAAGTACAATCACCCCCCCGGTGGGAAAAGAGGGAAGGAAAAAAGGGTTTAGGTAAAAAGGTATTTTACCCCCCCAAATAGGAAGAAGGTATAAAGTCCCTTGTATAAAACAATATATTTCCCCCCTGGTGGGAAAGGGAATATAGCCCCCTTTGTAGGAAGGTATATAATCCTCCAGGTAGGTAGGAAAGTACATAATGCCTCCCTGTAGGAAGGAAAGTACATAGTTCACTCGGTAAGAAGAAAGTACATTGCCCCCCCGGGTTTGGAAAAAAAACCAAAATACCCCCCCCCCCCCCCCCCCCCACACCCAAACCGGGTAGAAAGGAAGGTAAAACCCCCCCGGGGTTTTGGGAAAGATTGGTATAAAGGCCCCTAATTAAAAAAAGGTTGGTTTAAAAAGCTCCACACAACTAGAGCAGAAAACAGGACACTGAAAAGAAGGTAAAATCATTACTTAAATGGCCCTTAAAGAATAAGGGGAACAGGGGAAAATAAAAAAATTTTGAAAATTGGAGGGTCTTAGCAAAGCGTCTTGTTTTTTCCGGTTTCCCCTTTTATCTTATTTTTGTGTAAACCAGTTCCCCTTTAAATTAAAAAGGGCTGATGTTTTACAAATTTTTACATTCTGCCCGGCCCCCCCCCCACCCCCCTCCTCACCCCTTTTCCCAAAAAGGAGCAAAAATTTCCCCGCCTCTCCCCACTCAAGAAAGGGACCGGAACCAATTTCACTCTGCAAAGCCAACAGCTCCACAGTTGCACTGCAGCTTTCTTCTAAAAACAAAAAAACGGCAAATTGGGCCTCAGGGCCTAAATTCTCCCTTTCCCCTTTCATTTTCCCGCCTCTCAGCAGAAAAAAAAGGGGGTTTTAACATTTCACTTTGCCCCAGCCAAAACATTAACCCCTTTTCGCCCGCTGCTTATTTCAATCAGAAAACAGAAAAAATTTGGGGTGGGGGGGGGGCCCCCCCCCAGGTTTGTTTTTTTGCTTTTTGGGTCTGGAAAAATTTATAAATCTGGATTCAATTGTATCAAACCTCCAGCTTTTTAAGAGGAGAAGAGAAATTTGTTCTGCTCTGAGTTCATAGAAAAACTGTCCAAACCTTTGGGTTTTAAAAAAGCTCTTACAAAAACAAACTGCATAGGGAAGGGGAAAGCAGCGACATGTGGACAAGAGGGTGAGGAGAGCACACCCCCACTCGTGAGCCCCCTTTAAGAGGGGAAGGGAGGATGATGTCATCCCCCTTAGTTAAGAAAAAACCCATCTGGGAGGGGGTAAAAACCCCTGAATTTGAAAAAGCAAAAAAGCTGAAAGTGCAAAGAAACAATGAAAATGATGAAGCGATACATCCCTTTTAAATGACTTTGGGCCACGGATTCCACAGTGACCTCATACCCCCAAAGGGAAAACCCCCCAACCCAAAAAAAGTTTAAAATTTAAGCCGGTTTTTTTAAAGGATTAAAGAAAATTTTTGGGGGCCAAATTTCCCAAACTGTCATTACACTAATAAAGGAAAACCCCACATGGAAAAATTCCCTTTTGGGTTTTGTCTGGCCCAAAGGGGGTTCTGGGGAACAAACCTTGCTTAAATGAACACTAAACCCAAAAAAAACTTAGGGCCCACAATTTTTTGAAAGGTGCGCCAGAAAATCTGGCATCTTTACAGCCACTACGGACCTACTTTAATTTTCCCCTCCCCCGGGGGCTATTACCATAGCTTGCGGTGGGCCCGGGGTCCACTCCCAAATGACCTTTTCAAGATTTTAAGCTCCGTATGGCAAATTTTCCCGGGGCCCTTACACCTTGGGAAAAGGGAAGCCAAATTTTTAAAATGGGTTTTTCCCGGGGCCAGACTTGAGTTTCTGCTCTAGAATGGCCCCGATTTTTTTAAAACCCCCTTTTTAGACAGGTTTACAAATCAGGCGCATTCAAAAGCCTTTTTTTATGCGTTAAAAAAACGCCAAATTTCATTCATGTCGCCCTTTGGGACTTTTCACATATTTTCAAGCAAAATAACATTTTCAAAATTTATTTTTTTTTTATTGTTTTTTTTTATTTTTTTTTAAATGACCAACATTTTTTTTTTAAATATCGTTTTCAAGGAATATTGTGTCCCTTTAAAGTGGGCAGATGGGCACTTTTTACTAATTTGAATAAGTAACTGGTGTTATAAAAGGGTTGAATGACTTTGGCCATGTTCACACTTAAAAGGGGCATATTCGTCCTAATTACGCGCCGAATTCGCCCATTTACGGGCCGAAAAGGGCCCATTCATTACGGTAATTCACAGTTCTCATAGAGACTAGGGAAATTAGTCTCCTCTCCCCCCGCGAATCGCCGGGGCGGGTATAATTCACCTTCATTTCTAGCGGCGTATACGCGCCGCTAGTAGTGATAGTCTAAGGGGCCCGGGGAAAAAGTCCCGGCCCCCTGTTACTCGCGTCCCCCCCGCCCCGTCCAAAAACGACTTTAATTTGCGGGGCGTAATTACTTCCCGCAATTAGGGCCGTGAACATAGCCTTTGAGCCACTGATCTCATGCTGATATGACACCAAGAGGGACTGGTAGGGAATGTAAACCAATATATCACTGCAAAAAATATTTCCCCTATTAAAATATAACTTTAATTAGATAAATTAGAATATATATGCACAACCCCTATGTAAATGCCTACATGGTGTCCAAGTAGTACAACTATCTAGACCTTATCTGTCAGCAGGGTCATCGCCCTGAGAAGAGTGGCTCCACTGTATCTGACAGACTTGGTCCCTCTAAGAATGCTAAAATTACTACAAAATGTCCCCAGCACTCCTGACGCGTTTCTCCCTATAACTAAGGAGTGCAAGGAGGCATGGAGTGGGCTGAATTTTCCATTTGGGGGGCGCTTTATGCCTTGTATGCCTAGGGCACCAGAATATCTTGTCCCAGCCCTGCCCCCCAAAGATAGAGTTTTAGGGCTTCAGTTATCACCTGAAACCAAAGCAAAAGTGTGAAAACACCTTCAAGGTTTTTATGATCTCAAAAAATCTATAATAAATCTGGGATTATTTTTACTTGTTGTTGTCTGTCTTGTATTGTCTGGAGAAACGATGACTGCACCCATCAGGAGAGAAGAGGCTGGGATAGATTGTAGACTGTTCAGAATTATTCTACTCATGGCAACAATAGATTTCTTGAAACATTAAAGGAGTTGTCTCACTATAGGTTTTCAGCCTACCTCAGTGTGTCTGGCACCATAGGATTTTTGAATTCAGAGGCGTGCTTCTTGTCTGCCTTTTCTCCTTCTCCTACCCCCCTCCCCTCAGCACACAGACAGCTCTCCTCTTTCAACTGCAGTAACTTCTATACAACAGGGGGAGGGCGAGGGGGTTTGCTGCCAGGGTTAACCCTGTGTGTGCCTGCCTAGATCTGCTGCTTACTGCTGAATCAGCTGCACTGTGCTGCTGCTGTGGCCGAGCTCTTGCTGCTCCTCTCCACAGAGTCAGGAGACAGCAGGGAGAGGGCTGATCTATGAGTGGCTATGGAGCCGCTAATAGCAGAGCAGGGGGTGATGTAAGTGTTCCTATACTACCTGCTTAGCATACAAATCTCCACGGACATCTCAAGCAACAGCAAACACAAATACTGTCCTCCTATCAGAACAGACACAGGGCAGCTGTGAAGTGTGTTACTATAATCACGATGTGTCACTAATACAGCAGAGCAGGGGGGCATATGAACAGTTCATATGCCCCCCTGATCTGTTCTATTAGTATAGGCAAAGCTCCACAGACACATCATGAATATAGTAACACACTCCACTGCTGTCACACCGTACTGCCCACAGATCAGCCACACCTCTGCTCTCCTCAATCGGTGTAGAGAGCAGGAGGGAGAAGGCACACACAGGGTTAATCCAGGCAGCACAGCTACACAGACACAGAAGCAGGAGTAGAGCCCTCCCTCCCCCTCCCCTACAGAAGCATCACAAGTGGCCTCATACTGTGCGGGAGGGGCTCTGTGCTCCGACCTGTATTGAGAAGCTGAGGAGTCACCAGCACTGGCAGCCAGTGAGAGAAAAATCAACAGGTCGGTGGCTATAGTGATTTGAGGAGCTGATGCATTCCTACTACCAGGGATAACTCAAAATCAGTAGGACATTTGTAATGAATATATATTGCAAAGCTGCTTGTTTTTTAAAGAAACCCAAATCATTGTAGCGAGACAACCCCATTAAATCTATTTTCTAACTGAGAACTGTAACCATTAGAACTGTTGTGCCACTATGTGTGAAGAAGTGTTCAGTAAGGCCCTGTCCCCATGGCTCGGGATTTCACCTGGTTTTTCAGATGGTTTCTGGTTTTGAAAACCGTCTGCAAACCGGGTGAAAACTTTTAATACGGGCCTCTATGGAAAACCCGTGCAACGGTCCCCAATGCGCGGGTTTGCACGGCCCGAAAACAGGACAAATGCCGGTCGGATAAACCAACTGGTATTTGTACTGTGCCGTGGGGACATGGCCTAAAGCTTTGTTCATACAGCGTCTTTTGGTCCATGTAAATAGGCTTTTTAGCTGCGTATTTGGAGCCATCTGTCCGTCCCCAAACGGACCCAAACACACAGCTCACAAATAGCAGTGTGATTTACATTGCTTTTAATATGAGACACATCGGCGTTAACATGAGTGAACTCATTGCGTCTTACCGATCCGTATTTTGGATCTGTTCCAATAATTTACATGTCACTTCTTGATCCGAAAGATGCAGCAGGAGCCCTATAATAAACTATACGGTGCGCTCCTGCTGCATCCAACATGCAGCTGCCATAGTGAAGCTATAAATCTATAGCTTCATACGGTTCTAGTGCACCCCGCCTCCAGCACGCCGCGGGCTCTCTATAATGCGCCTGAAAATTGGCATATGGACGATGTAAAAAAGTAGCAAACGGGGCTGTGCTGGATATCGGGCTGAAAAGACGCTAGACTCCTGCCGCAGCCCCCTTCATACATTTCACCCAAAATGTTTATTAGAAATGATTCTTTAACCCCTTAAGCCGAACGTCTGAAAAGTATTTAATGACCAGAAAATTTTTTTTTGTTTTTGCCTCCTTGCGTTTCAACAGTTGTAACTTTTTTATTTTTTCAATTACGCAGTTGGATGAGGGCTCGTTTTATTCGAGACGAGTTGTACTTTATGGGGGAATAGTTTAAGTTCACTTATAAATAATTGCAGAATTTTTTTATATTTAAAACATTTTTTTGGGGGGTGGGTTTAATTTTTTTTACACCATTCACATTTCACACTTAATAACTGGTTCGATTACTTCTACAGGTTATTACGGTCATGTGGATGCCAGATATGTGTAGGTTTTTTTTGTGTGTGTGATATATGCACAATTATTTTTTATGAAATATTTATTTTATTTCATTTTTTTTCATTTTTTTACACTTTTTCTGTTTTTTATTTTTTACTTTTTTTTTTAAATCCCCTGAAGGGAGAACTGTTTTACATTTTTTTTTTTTACCCTTAGTAATGTATTAGCTTATTCATATATGCTAATACATTCTAATCTGTGTCACTTTGACACAGGCAGTGATCAGGACAACACACAGTGTGCCCTGGTCCCTGGCTTGATACACAGACAGCTCTGGGGCACTCTAGGTCCCCAGGGCTGACTGTGCAGCCATTCCCAGAGCTCTGTTGGGTCACCGGGTGTCCCGATCACCCGACAGAGCAGGGGAACCCTTTAATTGCACTGCTGTGACGCACTGCTGCAATCAAAGGTTTAAAGCACCGGGTTGCAGAGGTTTCCTCTGCTCCCCGGTGCTTGCAGGAGATGCTCTGGGATCGGCCGTCAACAGAATAGGGCGTCAACAGTTTTTTGGCGCAAAATACACCAAAAATATGGTGAATCCCTAATGCCCAATATGTACTGGTTTTAGGACACTTTGTAATATGTCTGAAGTCGCCACTTTTACTCTATTACCTGGACTCAGCAATTCAGGTCCTCAGCTGCTCCATCCTAAAACTTCCATGATTGTTGGGAGATGTTCACACGCTGTTCTTCAGTTATGCGTTTGGGTACAATTTTTGGCCCAAAAAACGGACACAAACACGTATCTAACAATGCTCCTGCATGATTTCACTAGTTTTAATGTAAAACACATATCAACATGTTTTACATGCGTCTTTCTGATCATTTTTATGCATCCGACCCTCTATTTAAAACTTTAGAGTACGTTTTTGCAGTCCATAAAATTTATACAAAGACCACACTTTGGATACATGTTTTGATATATTTTATGCAAAACATTTTTCAGATCAAAATACATATTGGAAAACGCTGTGTGAACAAACCCTTAGTAATGTTGTGTAAACACACAAAAGGAGAAGATGGCAGAAGAAAGGTTCAGCAGGGAGCGCCTGATGTAGTGAGCACTACGGCTGAACAACAGCAGTATGGGTTGGGCTCAGCGAGCGCCTGATGTAGTGAGTACTCAGGCTGCAGCACTGCAGTGTTGGTTGGGCTCAGCGAGCGCCTGATGTATTGAGTACTCAGGCTGCAGCACTGCGGTGTTGGTTTGGCTCAGTGAGCACCTGATGTAGTGAGCACTCCGGCTGCAGCACTGCAGTATTGGTTGGGCTCAGCGAGCGCCTGATGTAGTGAGTACTCAGGCTGCAGCACTGCAGTGTTGGTTGGGCTCAGCGAGCGCCTGATGTAGTGAGCACTCCGGCTGCAGCACTGCAGTATTGGTTGGGCTCAGCGAGCGCCTGATGTAGTGAGCTCTCCGGCTGCAGCGCTGCGGGGTTGGTCGGGCTCTCCTGATGTAGGAAGCTCTCCGGCTGCAGCGCTGCGGGGTTGGTCGGGCTCAGCGAGCGCCTGATGTAGTGAGTACTCAGGCTGCAGCACTGCAGTGTTGGTTGGGCTCAGCGAGCGCCTGATGTAGTGAGCACTCCGGCTGGAGCACTGCAGTATTGGTTGGGCTCAGCGAGCGCCTGATGTAGGAAGCTCTCCGGCTGCAGCACTGCAGTATTGGTTGGGCTCAGCGAGCACCTGATGTAGTGAGTACTCAGGCTGCAGCACTGCAGTGTTGGATGGGCTCAGCGAGCGCCTGATGTAGTGAGTACTCAGGCTGCAGCACTGCAGTGCTGGATGGGCTCAGCGAGCGCCTGATGTAGTGAGTACTCAGGCTGCAGCACTGCGGTGTTGGCTGGGCTCAGGGAGCACCGGATGTAGTGAGCACACAGGCTGCAGCACTGGGGGGTTGGGGGGGCTCAGCGAGCACCTGATGTAGTGAGTACTCCGGCTGTAGCACTGGGGTGTTGGTTGTGCTCAGCGAGCACCTGATGTAGTGAGCACTCAGGCTGCAGCACTGGGGTGTTGGATGGGCTCAGCGAGCGCCTGATGTAGTGAGTACTCAGGCTGCAGCACTGGGGTGTTGGTTGGGCTCAGCGAGCACCTGATGTAGTGAGTACTCTGGCTGTAGCACTGGGGTGTTGGTTGGGCTCAGCGAGCACCTGGTGTAGTGAGTGCAGCACTTTTTATAAGGCGCATTAAGGGAGGCCTGTATGATCGGGTTTTTCGCCTTTTTCTGGTGTAAAATATGCTAAAAATAAGCGGACTGAGATGTCTAATTCACCTGATGAATGTGTTAGGCGCATTGTTCGTATTCTGACTCCAATACGCTGACAGCAAGTGTGAAGTTCATCAGGCCCATGTAGTAATGGAAGTCTGTATTAAACTGTAAACTTACTTCAGCAATCTTGTCAGACAGTGTCAACTCGACTGCTCCCGGCCCGAGTTTTATGAATTGAAACCATTAGGAAAGAATTTATTCCAGAAAAACAGTGCTTCAGTGAGACAGAAAGATGGAGCACACATACAGGGAGCCAAGAGGGACAAACTTAAGACAATTCAAAGCAGTAATAGAAATTACAATACTGATTATGAACCATGAAGTCATGGGACATGACATTCCCCATCTGAAATCTTTAGATTTCACTATAATACAATATAACAAATTTTCTATGAACCTGTAAGAAAGAGAAAAACATGCAAAATATCAACAGTTAAAGTCTAGATTCTATAACAGTACATTCCGAAGAAAGTAATCCAATTGGAAACAAAATCCAAGAGAAACCCATCTTCGGATTGGGGAAGCCGCAACATGCCAACACTTCTACCAACCCATGGTAAATCCAGTGGTACATGTTATAGGAATGGTAAAAGATGGCAGTTCCTGAAGTAGATTTTTCCTTCTTCAGTGTCAGCCTCCTTAGCCGCCTTAACCACCACTTTGTTTAGTCTTTCCATCGTGAGAAACGCTGAAAGCGTGTGTCTTTGATCCTTAGTTTAGGAACCACTGTGGTATAGAGCATAGAACTTGTCAGCCAAATCTCCTTGTCAGACTCAGGTTCCACCAAGTCATAACTGGCTTCAGTAGATAGTGAGTCCTGAAACAAGAAACTTGGAGGAGTCACCCACATGTGATCAATGAGACCTGAAGCAGGAAAACATCTTGTTTTCCAGTTTTGGAGTTATGTTTTTCCCTTTCCTAGGAGGGGAAATCCACAAATGTGGCTTTGCTTTCCTTCCAAAAAACATTTTCCCTTCCCGTAGGGCTACTGCGCTATGGCTTCCATGGATGCATCAGAGAAGACATGAACTTCTTTCCTAACAGCACTGTAAAGGAAGTGGAACGTAACAACGTGGACCTGGAGTTGCTCCCAACCTTTCAAAACTTCTTCCCTGCTTCCCACCTGTGTTGTTTCTCAGTAGGTAGCTGTGTTCCCTTTCTACAGTCTCTGTAGTTAGTTTTTCTCAGTAGCATCTTACCCTGAATGGTGATGGAGCTATAAATCCCCGAGGGTCATAGACACTGTTCACAACAGACAAGATTCCCCTTAGTGAAAGGTTTGTCACAGGGGGAATCAATCAAAATAAATACTATTGAGCCAAATTATATGAATTATTTCTGTTTTATATCAAATGGAGGTAATTATCCCAGATGGTGCGAAGTTGTCTGTTTTTTTTTCACTCATTGAATGCTTGGCTCATTTAGTCCAAAGCCTGATTACACACATAGTCTGACAGTGTTTATTCTTGTGTATGTCCTAGTGTATTCTGTTGACTGAATACACATGAAGGTTTATCTTTCATTGTCTTAGTTCAGATATCTGTATGCTTTTTGACTTATCTCCTGTGAAGGGGTGTCTTTGTCTATTTAACAAACAGCATTAGGTCGTGTCCGCTATTTTTGGATATATATATCTCTAACATCAGCCATGGAAACCAGAAACCGTTCCTTCCTGGTATGGAGACGTCTATACACGGTGATGCTTGCTCAAATTCGCCGCCATCTGTTTTACGGTTTCTCATGGCTGAAGTTAGCGGATTCGATGAAGCAATACTCGACAGGTAAAGTCTTATAACCTTTGTATATACTTATTATTGTCTTATAAACTGTACATACTGTCTCCCTATTTTCTGGAATCATTTTATGTTATCATTTTATCATACTTGATTTATTATTGGACTATTGTAACAATAAAGCTGTGTTATATCATTATTGACTGATTCGCCTTCTATAAAGCTGTATTCCGAACCTTTATAAAACTTGGCAAACCACAGGGTGACACTTGGAATGTAAACATGTCTTGTTTGACGTCCCACAGTAAACCTAGGCTGCGCTGAATGGGAGGGAAATCAGAACCAAGATTAAGGTTCTTTAAATTGTACATGAACCAAACCCAAAGGGAAATGCATCCCATTACCTCTGGACTGTAGAAAATTATCTTGTGAACTGAGTTTGCACTAGACAGCATTTCCTTTGTTCTGGTGAGGAGATCAATGCTTCCCTTTTCTGGGAAGGGAAGATTTAAGTCCCTCATTCACATAAAAGTTCTTTTCAACAAACGACAGCTCAGATCCAAACTCC
>JAODAL010059016.1:0-21738 GCA_025379985.1 Phyllomedusa bahiana
TGAGTCAGCAGAGGCATCATATGAAACAGTGTGGAGTTCACGGCAGCAGCAGCATGAGTGTCAGAGAGTGCGGCACAATGACATTCTGGAGGTGGCAAAACCTGAGTAGGCCACAGTGTGGCACAATGACAGAGAGTGGTAGGTGACGGCGGCTGGAGCAACAGCATGAGGTTCAGTGTAGTGGCACAATGACTCAGTGTGGAGGTGACCACAGTAGTCAACAACAGCAACAGCAGCATAGGTCAGAGAGTGGGCACAATGACACAGTGTGGATGTCACGGCACCATCAACAGCAGCATGAGGTCATAGAGTGGCACAATGGACAGGTTGGAGGAGGGTGGCAATACCAGGTCCCTGGTAAAAAAATAGTTTGGTGCAGATGTAGAAACTGTCAGCATAATGTGTGGGCATCAGGTGGGTGTGCGGCATCAGGAATAGTGGCTGAAGGCATGGTAAGTTTTGAACCCAGACTCCTTTCTCACAGTTTTGGGCGAGGCGTCATGGCTGAATGTAGTCTGACTCCTTAGGCAATGGTGTGTGGCAATTCTGCTGATCCAGCGCCTGAATTCATCTTGACAATAGGTCAGGATCGATTCCCATTTCTCCGTGGAAAAGCAGTTCACCTTGGGTAAACTGATGCCCCCGTGCACTGAGAACACCCGCTTTGATGCCACACTACTGGCAGGGCCAGGACAGCTTCTTCTCCACTGCAAACTCGCAGTATGCGGCAACACATCCAGTTTGGCTGCCCATGTAATCCAGGGCGGATCTTCCTAACGGGGGCAGATGGCTGCTCCAAGTAAGCCCACCACCTTTTTGGTTCAGGGACTGCTCCAGGTCCTGCTGCTGCTGGCGACTGCCTCCTCACTAGTCGGGTGAAGGAACTGCTCCATCAGTGACGTCCGACTTAGGTTTGCTGCTTGATGAGCTGGTACTGCTCCTACCCACCCATTTTCTCCCAGCAGCCCGCGGCAGTAGTACGTGAGCGCTGAAGAACCCCCCGTTCAGACCTGTCAGAGGAGGGACGATGCAGGCACATAGGGAGCGCCAACAGGACTACGGAGGATTTCCCTATAGTATTTGAGTTTGTCCTCCCTCTCAAAAGCTGGGAAAAAAGACTCCCATTCGGACCAGTAGCGAGGGTCCAATAGGGTGGAAGTCCCAGAAGTCATCCCTCTGCCGGATGGTGACATTCGTCTGACACTATCCAGGCAAATCAGCATTTAGCGGGCCATCTGCACAAGTGACTCCGTAGGGGCACCTGCCTCCAACTCACCTGTAACAGCCACGGTGACTGCGGGTTATCGTGCCTACGTCTTCCTCATCTCCTTCTACTCCTCCAGCTGCTACTACTCCTCCTCTCTTGTCACCTGGGTAGCAATAATCCACACATTTTCCACTAGACAATGCTTCTGCTCCAATGTCCTCCTCCTCCTTCCTTTTAGTCCCCACCACGGACTCATGAGGCCGCGAGATGTTTAAAAAAAGTCCGCCCACGTCTCAGACCCCTGGCCCAGACAGATTTTTCAGCATCTGTTCCAGGACATTGAAGCAGTGGAATGACTTATTCATCCGTAGCCCGGGACTGACAAATAACATCGCCTCTCTCGACGGGAGTGTCCCACGCATGAGCTGCCACTGGCTGACATCAAAGTTAACACAGGGAAGTAACTCCTGTCCGCCTGGATCATCAAAAAATCGTTATGGCTTTCACTGTTCTTACAAGTTCGTCCAACATGTGCAGTGCTGGAATTCCAACGGGTGGAAAACATCGCATCAACAGAGTGGTTGGGGTAGGCCGTTTGCTGCCTAGCTGCAAATCGAGGAGGGTGTTCTGCTTGATAGGAATGGATGAAGTGCATGCACGTTTCCTGGCCATATTTTCAGAATCTCTGACGATCGGTGAAGACCCCCCCTTCAGGAACCTTTTACACAACCAGAAAGAACACAAGCGCCAAGCAGGGCACAGGACCCAACCCTCTCGGTCAGCGTGGGGTAGGGGAGGGACACCATGTTTCCCTCCCATTGTCCGTCACCATTGTGCCCCGATTTGCATTGTGCGCGGAGAAAAAGCCACACATCGAATTCTTGCTGCATGACGCTGAGCAGTTTCCTCCCCTGTGGGGACTCGCTTGTTCGCGCGAGGCAAGCCAGGTTGTAGAAAACTGCGTGAACACCCCGCTGCTGTGCCCTACACATGATGGAATTGATGGAGACAGTACTTGTGGAGGCTGAATGAGGACGTGGTGGAGGAGGAGAGGCGGACATGCATGTTTGATAACGTGAGTAGAACGCGGCGTCCTCCAGTCCAATGTTGTTGGTGTGCCAGGGCAGGAAGCACATTCACCAATGGGCCTGAAAGGACATATACTGTCCCTGACCGAATTTACAGCTCCAGACATCCGCGCTGGCTACTGCCGTGCACCTTGAACAAACCAGATAAGCTCAAGACTGGCCCACCTTCTGTTCTACATAATTAGGAAGTGCTGGTACTGCATTTTTGGAAAATAAATTACGGCTTGGAACTCTCCATCTTCGCTCGGCAACAAGCCATTAGTTCTCTGAAGGTGCAGAGTCCACCATTTGGAAAGGAGGGACTGCAGTACCAACAACTTGGACAGGAGCACGGTCAGCTGCTGCACCTTAGGATGGTTGGACGCATACTGTTGTCTCTTTGCAATCGCCTCGCTGAACGACTGCTGGCGCCATGAGTAGCGAGGAGCAGGAGCATCTGGACCGGGAGATGATGTCAAAGAGAAACAGCTCCCTTCTGCAGAGGTGGTGGAGCCTTGACTGGCTGCAATGGCATGCGTGCAGGATGGACCACCACATCTGAGCCACGTTTCTCCCAGGCCACCGGATGGTGACGCTGCATGTCTTGACGCAGGGCCGTGGTGCCAACGTTAGCTCCCCTTCACTTTCTGCCCACAGACTCTACATATACCCATATTCGGCTCCTCCTGGTGTCTTAGCAAAGACTGCCACACCCCGAGTACGATTTTACCGCCAACCTCCGCACTGAGTGACTACTACCCCGCGCCTCCTGACCCTGTGCCGCTACTTTCTTGGACCTGCGAAGCGGGTTTTTACCCCGTGGCCGCTTGGCTCCTGACCTCACACTGCTGCTACCTGCTGACTCACGGCCACACAACCCACTTGCTGGCTGCCGCTGCTGACGCCCAAGCTGACGCCCTCTTCTCCTGACGATGATGAAGCCCTTGCCTCACCCGGCTCCCAAGTGCGGTCGGCTACATCATCATCTATTTGTGTTTCATCGTCACTGCTGTCCTCATCACCGTCTTGGTATGCAGAGGCTGACCCCTCACAACATGACCTCCCATGCCACTCTCAACATCTATACTTTGCCGCCTACTGCAAGAAGCAGGGATATTGGCCATTTCTTCGCTGCCAAGTAGCTGCTGACTGCCCTCCTCAAATTGTTCATCCTCGCTATATAGTGGCACTGAGCCCAGACCACATAGTAGATCGTTGGCTGAGGGAATCGTATGGGACAGAGGCGGGTTGAGGACAGGTGAGGGCCGCCGACTCGCTCCCGGGCCATGCCAACTAAGGGTTGTGTCTGACGTTCCCACCGACTCTTGGCTGGGGTTGTCAGATGTCATCTGGAGGAAGTGGATGACCTAGTCAACCAATCAAGAACCATTGGGTTGCTGAACAACACACGGCCGCTAGATGACAGCGGCAGTTGTGGCCTCACCGAGTGACCCCTGCTGCGACGTCCCCTTGCTGTGCTGCGACCTGGGCCTGCTCCAGGAATGTTTGTGCCACTGCCACTCGCAGGTGAAGAGCCTGCCACCTCTCTGTCTGACATACTGTTTGTTCTAAAATGTACAGACACTGTTTGATGAAGATATCTGTATATGATAAATACACACCCTGTATTTGACTCCAAATGAACCCACTAAGAAGCTTGGGTAACCCTTGATATAAATTGCGCTCCACAAATGGCAGGAAAAATTGACTTGTATGTGCCGTTTAAAAACTCTGTGTATTTTACTGAATATAAAAGCACAAACAGGCTTAATTAACCTTCGGATATGAATTATGCTACAGAATTTCTTCTGTGGCGGTGAAAAACAAAGTTTCTTTTACTGAGTACAACTGCAGAAAAATACTTAGTTAACCTTTGGATATAAATTGCGCAAAAGAATTGAGCAGCCAAAACACAGCTTTGTAGCGTGTTTACAATGTGATTTACGCACCAACAAGAGAAAACTTGTAATTAACCTTCGTTTGATTATGCTACAGGAAAAATTATTTTTTGGCGGTGAAAAAACGGTTTTTTTTTAGTCACCACAGCAGCAGAACAACGCTTAATTAACCCCTGGATGTAAATTGCGCAAAAGAAATTGAGGTCAGCCAAAACTGAAGTGGTATTTGCATTGTAAAAACGCTGTTCTTTAAATGAATACAACAGGAAAAGGCTAGATCCACCCTTGGATATTCAATGTGCTGTGAGCAATAGCAGTAAAAGTATATGCAGCTGCATGGACACACCCTGGACTCAGATCAATACCCCAACAAAATCAGAAATAGAACACTATGAGTAGCAGTCTCTGAACAAGCTGAGACACCCCCAAAAATTGCTGTATAAAAATCATTCTTATGTAAGAGATCTTATTAGCAGCCCGTGCAGCACCTTCCTAATCGTACAGTGGAGAAGCGGTATGAGCTCCCAGCGTCGCGCCGGACTTATATAGTGCGGTGATGTCACAGAATCCCGCCGGTCCTCTGACTGGCTTCATCTCTGCACATGTCAAGCAGGCTATGCCCCTTCTTGCCTCCCAGAGTTCTTTGCCCATGTAACGCCATGTGCTCGCAGCCATTTTATCAATCAAAAGCACACTTCGTTCACGCAAAGTACCCCAAAGTTCGACTTCGTTCCTAACTGAAGTTTTCATGAAATTCTAAACGAATTCCACTTCATTAGAATCAATTCGCCCATCTCTAGATATAACCCCCCCCTGTATGAAATAGCCCCCCTGTATGATATAGGCCCCCCTGTAGTTTATAGGCCCCCTGTAGGTTATAGACTCAGCTGTAGGTTATAGCCCCCCCCCCCGCCCCTGTAGGTTATAGGCCCCCCCGTAGATTTTAAATCCTTGTAGGGTTTTAGGGCCCCCGGTTTGGGTAGAACCCACGGGAGGTTATTTGACCCCCCGTAGGGTTTTAGGCCCCCCCGTAGGATATAGGGCCCCCCCCGGGGGGTGAAAAGGCCCCCCCTAGGGTCAAAAAAAAATACTTACCTTTTTGCGCTTTAGGATTTTTTTGGCGGAAGCCCAATTTGGATAAAAGGTAGAAGTACCGCAGTGCAGGAGGTGATGACATCGCCTCCTGCACAGTTTAAAGACGCAGCGAGTTCAGGCCCGCACACCGACGTGCCAGCCGAGCCTGCAACAGGGACTGAATCACACCACTGGGCAAGTATAAAGTATATATGGTTCTACTAGAATGGCAGTTGGAGCATGCCGTCTCCTTCTGTCTGGCTGGTTTCTGGGATGACAAAGCTGGGGGGGTCCCCACACAATGGTCGGGGCACCTTTTCCTGACTGTAATTGTTGACTCCTGGGGTTTTTAAAAAAGCTTGGGCCATTTTGACACCAAAGAATTTTAAAACGTTTTTTTTACGTTTAAATTTTTGAATTTTAAAATTTTGGTAAATTTGGGGTTTTTATTGGGTTTAATGAAGGGTTTATCCCTTTTTCCAAAAGTCATTTTATATTTACCCCGCCAAAAAAAGTTTTTTCCCAGGCTTTACTAAAATTACAAATAGTGTATATTTTGTGTTTTATGCTGCTAACCCTACGCTCATTATCTTTCCATGTTGAGATGATAGAAGATCTTTTCGTGTGGGTTATGACTAGTTGTCACGAGCACACCCCAAACCTCCCCGCTCGTCCCCCCCCCTGGCCCCCCTTTGCGCTCGGAGCGAGCAGTGCCACGGTCCGCATGTCAGGCCGCGAGTGTACTCGCTCCCTGGGGACCCCTAAATTGCCTCGCCCCCTCCCTTTCTTTCCCGTGTCGGGCCCGGGCCCGGGGGGTGCGGCCCCGTGTTTAGGGCGCGCGGCCGGGGTTTCCCCGATTTGAAGAGCCCGCGGCCAGCAAATTTGGTTTTTTCTGGCCCCTGACCCCATATTAAAGGGGACCAACTCCATTAGTATCCTGCCGAATCCATAGCCCCTTTGGGCCTATTGGGGGAAGCCTAACTAGTTTTCCGGGTTTTTGTCCCTTCCTGTGTACCCCGACCTGCCCGCCCTTTTTTCCTTCACTCCAAAACCCTTTTCTGCCTGTCCCGACCTTTTTGGCCTGACCCCAACTTGACTTCGGGCCCCCTTCGGGACGGTTGCACTTGGGCGCCCCCCAAAGCAACCACATGGGGGTACCCCCCTGGGGAACCCCGCCGGGAAAGCCCAAAAAACCCCCCCTTCGGCGGGCCTCTGGTGAAAAAACCGGGACCCCTTAGTTTTGCTCCCGGGTGGGGTCTGGACCACCCTTCGGTGCTCCAGGGACCAAACCCTCGCTCATTACAGTTCCCTTGCCTACGTGGAAGATTTACGTCTATTTTTGGCCAGAAAACCCAGCACTGGCGAACAGGCGCAAAGTTAGACAACGGCGACCCTGATGCAACACTTAACGCCTCTCAGCGGGAAAACTCTGCCATCGCTTCCCCCTGTTTCGCCCTGCAGTCTCTCCGCCCCGTGGGGCCCAAGCTCCCGCTGTCGCTTCCCTCGAAGTACTTTGGAGACCCGAAGCTTTTGCGGGGGGTTTATTACTCAGGTCCATGCCTGGGAAATGATGACCGATCATTTCCATCTGAACGGGAAAAGTGGCATTCTCCTCATCTTTTTCCTTTAAAAGGCTTTTGACAGGGCACACCCTTCGGGCAGGGGAGATCCGGGGAGGGAACCTACGGGTTTCTTCGGGGGGGTCCCGTTGTGTCTTTGAGGAACCCGGACGGGCCCTTTGTCTGCGGAGTCATACTGAACTTGCCGGGGGGCCCTCGTTGGGGCTACGCCATTTAGTTCCACACCCTGGCTGGAGCTAACCTGGAATGAGGCCACCCTTTGCGCCCCCTTTAAGAAGGGCCTCTCCCGCAGAGCAAAGGGTGCTTTGGGCCCCCCAAGGGGACCCTTCCGGCCCCCTATTTGAATTGACCCCATCGGGTTTCACACTTTTTAAATGTACGCTTTCACCGAAAGGCAAAAAGACCCCTCCTTTTGGGCCCCCCCTTCCCCCAGTTTTCCCAGCAAAAGAGCCCATGCAATTTTAACTGTGTCCACCTCTCAGAAAAGGATTTAAACCCGCCGGGCGCGGGGGAAAATTTCCCGGGATTGACTGGGTTCGGATTACTTTTGGCGAGTTTTGGCCCGCTTTGGTCCGCGTCCGGAAAAATGCCCGCCCCTAGGCCACGGGGGAGAGGGTCCCGGTGTGATTTGTCCCCTCCGGGCTCCCATCCCGATGAAAAATCGTGTCTGGCCCAAAGTTTCACCCTTTCGGGTTTCGGGTTGGGCCCGGGGGAATTTTTCATGGATGCCGCCCGGGAAATCAAAAACTTCCCCTCAAAAAAACCCCTGGCCCAATTTCCCCCGTAAATGGAGAGATTCTCCCGCGTTTTCCCCGTTTTTTTCGTAGGGGACCCAAATTTTCCAATGGGGCAAGGGGCACTCCATTGTAAGGATCTCATTTTTAAAGTGCTGCCCCACCCTATCGGCAGTCCGGGTTTGGGGTTGCCGTGGTTGCGGCACCCCCACTCCTATTTTGGACTGGAAGATGGGTGAAGTCATGCGCTGAGGACAGGTTTTCCAGTCTCGTTGTTTTTGTGGGCCCCCGCCCGGTGTGCCCCCCTTTCGCCCCCCGGCGTCCCTTTTAAAATCCTGCCCGGGGTTTTCCGGTCGAAGTACCAGGAATTTGCCGATGTTTTCCCAAAAAAGCAGGCAGAGGGCTGCCACCCCCACCGGGCCATACTGCCCGTTTGATCTGTTGCCCGGGAAATAGCCCTCCTCGGGGCGGTCATCCCTGTCCCGGTTTCCAAAAAAACCCAAAACCATGTCACACTTTTTTACAGGGAACCTTAGGAAAGGGGTTCATGGAAGGCCTCTTCCCCCAAAGGGGGCAGGGGTTATCTTCGTGGAGGGTAAGGAAAGGCCTCTGCATCCCCGCATAGATTTCGCGGCCTTAAAAAAAATTTCGGTTTTAAAAAAAGCTACCTGCTGCCCCCGATCACCCAAAATCCTTTTAAACGTCTATTCGGGCCCGAATCTTCTCTTAAATTGGATCGGGGAAGGGGCCCCCTAATTTATCCTTTTTTTCCGGGGGAAGGGGATTTAAAGGAAGGGCGGCCTTTAAAAACCCAGGATGGGCATTTTGAAATTTTTTAGTAAATGCCCTTTCGGCCGCTCAATGCCCTTGCCGTGTTCCCCGGGAAATTTATCAACGGGGCTTTTTTCCGGGGTTCTTATATTTTTGCTTTATCGTGTATCTTTGGGGGGAAAATTTTTTTTTTACCAGAAAGGGCCCAAATCCCAAAGTCTCCATGTGCGCCAGGTCCTTGGGTACTTCGGGGAAAATCACTTTTACACCAATTGGGGGAAGTGTCATTTTCCAAGCCCAGTCTGCCCCTTCCTTGGATACATTTTTCCCCTGCCAAGGGGGCTTCAAATGGACCCGGAAGTTGTCTGCCGTCCTCAAGTGGCCTCGTCCTGGGCGGTCTCCGGGGTTTCCAAACGATTTTTGGGGGTTCCCCCAATTTTTACCCTGTTCATCCCGCATTTTTCGACTCTGGTGGCCCCTTTCGAAGAAGGGGCAGGTAATCCAAAAACATTGGGCCCCAGGTGGTTCTTCCCCGGGTCAAGGCGGATTTTCCCCCTTTCGCCCATTTTTTCTCGCCCAGACATCGAGAAGCCTTTCTTTCTAGGGTCAACACATCGTCGGTGGAAGCAGGGGCGGTGCTTTTCCAGTGGGACCCCAAAGGCAAGACCATCACTTGTGGCTTCTTCTCAAAAACGTTCTCCCCAGCCAAGAAGAACTACACCATTGGTGACCGCGAACTATTGGCCATTAAGTTAGCCCTTGAAGAATGGCATCATCTGCTGAAGGGGGCTCGCCATCCGATCACCATCTACTCTGATCACAAGAACCTTGCATACCTTCAGATGGCCCAACGCCTTAACCCCCGGCAAGCCCGTTGGTCCCTTTTCTTCTCTCGGTTTGATTTTGTGATCACTTTCGCCCTGCCGAGAAGAACATCAAGGCTGATACCCTGTCTCGGGCCTTGGATGTCTTGGGTGAGGAGTCACCTCCTTGTCACATCATTCCACCAGATCGTCTGATCTCCGCAGCCCCGGTGGATCTACGACAGGTACCTCCTGGCAAAAGTTACGTGCGTCCTGCACTTCGGAGGAGAATCCTGAACTGGGGTCATTGCTCTCGTGCGGCCATCACCCAGGGATTCGGAAGACTGGGCAGCTCATTGCCCGCTACTATTGGTGGCCGGACTTAGCCAAGGATATCAAGGACTTCGTGCTCCTCGTGCGCCCGCAACAAGTCGTCCCATCTCAGGCCTGCGGGGTTGCTTCAACCGCTATCCATTCCTGATCATCCATGGTCCCACATCGCCATGGACTTCATTATGGATCTCCTACCATCTGCTGGTAATACCGTCATCTGGGTCATCGTAGATCGATTCTCTAAGGCTATGTTCACACGGCTTAAAATGGGGCGTATTTTGGTCCGTAATTACGCGCCGAAGTGCGCCAATTACGGGTCGAAAACGGCCCATTCATTACGGTAATTCACATTTTCCCTTTGAGAACTATGGATTACGTCTCCTTCCCCCCGGCGAACCCGCCGGCGGGGAGATAATTGACATGTCACTTTCTAGCGGCGTATACGAGCCGCTAGCAGTGATTGTCTATAGGCCGGCGTAGTGCCGGCCCCCCACTCACTCTCCCGCCCCCGTCCACACGGCGTAATTGTGGGGCGAAATTACGCCCTGCAGTTAAGCCGTGTGAACCTAGCCTAAGATGGCGCACTTTGTACCGCTGCCCGGCCCGTCTTCTGCGCCTCATCTTGTGACTCTCTTCTTCTTGCACATCTTTCGCTTGCATGGCCTTCCCCGGCACATCATGTCTGATCGGGGGATGCAGTTTGTGTCCAGATTCTGGCGATCCCTTTGTTCCCAGTTTAGAGTAAACCTGGATTTCTCCTCTGCTTACCATCCGCAGATGAACAGGCAGGTGGAAAGAGTCAATCAGATCTTGGAGAACTACTTACAACACTTTGTGTCGGCTCAGCAAGACGATTGATCCGGCTTGTTACCCTGGGCGGAGTTTTCTTATAACTCTCTGGACTCTGACTCTGCCGAGGCCTCTCCATTTTTTGTGGTTTATGGTCTTAATCCCTGCCCACCCCTCCCCCTAGCTGTGTCCTCCGACGTCCCTGTCATGGACTCTTTGGTCCGTGACCTCAGGGCCATCTGGAGTGACACGTGGCAGGTCTTGCAACAGGCCTCCGCCCAGACTAAGCGGCGAGCGGATAGATACCAAAGACCCCCCTCCATCATTTGCTCCCAGGGATAAAGTTTGGTTGTTCTCCAGATATGTCCATTTAAAGATCCCCAGTTATAAGTTGGGTCTCCGTTTCCTTGGCCCCTTTGTGGTCCTGAAGAAATTAAACACAGTGGCTTACAAACTCCGGCTACCCTCCTCAATGTGGATCCTGAACACCTTCCACGTATCCCTACTCAAGCCTGTTATCTTGAACAGATTTTCCCGAAAGGTAACACCTCCTGCTCCTGTGGCTGACACCTCTGATGTCTTTTCCATTAGAGAGATTTTGGCTATGAAGACGATCAGAGGGAAACGTTATTTCCTTATTGATTGGAAGGGATTCGGGCAAGAGGAGAGATCCTGGGAACCGGAGGACAACATCATGGACTGGGGGTTGCTTCGGAGATTTCTTCAGGCCAGAAGGAAGGAGAGGCCAAAGGGGGGGGTGTACTGTCCCTCCGTGTCCCCTTCTGCGCCCTGGGCAAGCAGTACACTCGCTCCCTCGGGCACACTCACTTACCTCACCGCGCTCCTGCTTCCCCGCGTCTGTCTGGCCGGTGCGCACCGGCTTTCTCGGATTTAAAGGGCCAACGTGCCGGCAATTGGTTTTGCCGGTCGCTGACCCTATATAAGAACTCCACCTCCATTAGTACCCTGCCGAATCCATAGCGCCCTTGACCTATGAGAGGAAGCCTTGTCTTGTTCTGGTTAGTCTTTCCTGTGTACCAGACCCGCCTGCTTACGTCCTTCGACTCCGAACTTTCGCTTCCTGCCCCGACCTTCAGGCCTGACCCCGATCCGACTTCGTCTACCATTCTTGTACTGTGTTTCACCTCGGCCGCCTCCGCAAGCAAGCCACATCAGGGGTAGCAACCTGGTGGAATCCCGCCGTGGCAAGTCCAAAACGCCTTGCGGTGGGCTCTGGTGAAGACCGGGACCCACTTAGATTCCGCTCCCACTTGCAGCAGTCCAGTGGATCCACTACCCCAGCTCGTTACACTAGTGTTGAGCTTAACCGTTCGGAAAATGGTTAATTCGGCACGAACTTTACGGTTTTTCCGAACCTGAGCCGAACCGAATTTTTGCTGCAAATTCGGCAAAAAGTTTGGGTTGGGCACAGGCGTTCGGTGCCTTTTTCAGCTGCTTCCTTCAGTTTTGGCGGCCAGCAAATCAGTGCAGAGCACAGTGGGGTTAAAAACCCCCCAAAGTGGGGTTGAGGGTTTCCATTTCTGTTTAAAAATTCCCCATACTCTTAGGTGTATGTCACTGATTTCCGTTATTTCACCATTTCCCCTTACTCTCTGTAGTGAAAACACGCTCCCCTTTCTCCTATTTGCCAAAGGCAAAAAAAAATTTTTAATAGCATTTCACACAAAAAAGTGCTAGTTAGTTTTCCCAGGGGGGGGGGGTGGGGGGGAAAGTTTAGCTTGGGAAATTTCAACACATCACTATTAAGGGAGTTGGGGTTTTTTTTGTAAAATTTATTCCAAAAAAAAAATTTCTTTTTTTATAACCCTATTTGCCTTTGAAAGTATGGGCCCAATTTAAAACATTTGTTTGCTGTGGGGTTTTCCTTTCAAACGACCCCATTTCCCGATTTTGCATAAAAAAAATTTTTTGTTTATAATCCTATTTCCCCTTTTGCAAATGATGCAAAAACCACCTTTGTTTTTCCCTTTTTTTGGGAGAAACATTCTTCAAAAAAGGACGGGAAAACAAACCTTTCCCTTTTTTAATTAATTTTTTTTTTTTTGAACATGGGTAAAAACAAAGGGGGTAACCCACCCCAAGGGGGGGTGTAGTACTTTGAGCTAATTTTAGAGACAAGGTTTTTTTTCCATGCCCCAAAACAACACACAACGGGGGCCCCATATCATTTGGGAACCCGTCAGGCCTTTTCATCCTTGGTTGGTTCCCTGTCTCCCCCTTTACTGAAGATCACCCCAAATTTCCATTCTTCCCTTTTTTTAACACCCCCATTAAACCCAACATTTTAAACCTCCTCTTCCTCTCAGTAAATTTAAAAATTTCCCATCATATCATCCAAAAAAGGGCCAAAATTGTAACCCAAAAACGCCCCACCCCTAGATAATCCAAAATTTTTGGAAGACTCTTTGATGACACAATGGGGGTTGGGGTTAAAGGGCTTTTTAAAAAAGTTTAAAGAGGAAAAGGGGATATTTTGCCCCTGCTCAACCCCCAAAACCCGCTGATCCCCTCAGAGGAGGAGAAGGAAGCTGGTCCTTGCCAAAATTCAACATCACTGTGCCTCGCATTTGGCCTGTGGCTTCTAGCCCCCCAGCTTGAGGGGTTTGGCTGTCAGGGAAAAAGGGGAAAGGGCATTGTGATGAAAGAGGACATTTGGGGGGCCAACGTGGTCTTTTGAACAGCAGCTCGAGCCCATCATCATGGAGGGGGGAAAGATTTGGTTTTTTTGTCCCTGTGGGGCCCCCACAGAAAGGGGGAGGGGGGTCCCCAAGTCCCCTGACATTAATTTCCCCCACCCCTTGGGTTTGTGGTGGGAGCTAAAATTTTTTAAATGTTAAAAGGTCCCAATCTGTAAGCCTTTTTAAAGGGAAAAAATTTGGGGACCAAAAATTTATGCCGGGTTTTCTTTCAAACGCTTAAAATAGAGGAAAAAAAAAAATCCCCAAAAAAATTTTAAGCACCCGAGGGTTTAAAAGGGACATTTCATGTAAACGTGAATTGCTTGGGAAAATCACTTGGGAAAAAAAAAGGGCCCACAGGTCCTGGCTTTTCCCAAATACCGTGGGCATCTTTGCCTCCGCCACTTCCAAGCCCAAGCGGGTCCCCTGTGCCGATGTGCGGAGCAGGGTCGGCCCAAACACCAAACCCCCGTCCCAAAACTTCCCAATTCCCACCCCCACCAAAGTCTACACTTTCCCCTTCCACCTTTTGACCTGCATCCGTTTCAGCACCAGTCCACCCGCCCCTTCCTTTTACCATGTGGGGCAGAAGAAACATTTACCCCAGCCATCCCAAAACCAAAACCTGAAAAGTTGGCCTTGCCGGTGTTGGGGCCCTTGGAAAAATTTTTCCTTTTGACTGGTGGACCAAAATGGGGGTTTTCCCCCACGTCATTGCCCTGGCTTTCCCCCCAAAAATCAGATCCACGGGGATTTCTTTTCCAAAAAAAGCTGTCCCTTTCCCGGCCCCACCAGTTTTCCGAAAAGATCTTCCCCCGCGTTTGCTGCAAACTTGTCCCCCCAAAAATCCATTTACTACAGACCCATGGACTAGTAAGCAGGTTTAAGGGGGTTTTTATTTTCACTGAACCCTTTGGGGGGTCACTGGGGGGTTTTGGGTGGATGCCCCCCTTTGGGGGAAAGGGGTTTTTTGGCGGGCACTTTTCCACTGCGGAATGGGGGCAGATCCAAATCCCCAAACCCCGATGGGGAGCATCACATCCAAAAAAAACCCCGGCCATTCTGAAATTAAATTTTCTTGGAAACCATCAACACACAGGTCAAGCTTGGGCCTCGCCACTCATACCGAACCCAAGGGTGGGGGCTAAGAACCCCTTTCGCCAGCCCAAGTGGGGTGCGACAAAAGGGAAAATTTCCCTTTCCGCCCCCTTGGAAAAAAGTAGACTTACGCCACCCTTTCCTCCAAAAATGTCCTGAACCTGGGTTGTGCAAAAAAAAAAAAAAAATTTCTTTTTCTCAAGCCCCTACCCAGGACTTAAATGTTTTGTGAGGAAGGCCCCGGGGTCCTTTGCTTCACCCTTCAGCGACACCCCCCTGCTTTAACATGACTGCCAAACGTTGTACGTCATCTTGGCCTCCCCGTCAAACCCTCCCAAATTTTTAAATACAACACCCCCCTGGGAAATTCCCCCCCTCCAAAATGCTCCCGAGATTGTTGGGAAAGCGTAAGCAATTTTGCGTATGAAGGTCGCATGGGGCCGACGGATGGGCGGACCTTTGGGGGTTGAGCCAAAGGCTAAGGCAAGGGGGAAGGGTCTCTGCAAAAAATCCTTGACGGTTTTTTAAGAGTAAACCCAAAAAGGTCCAATCAGGACGATTGGGGTTTGTCAGCATGTTAGTGGTTTTAAATTTTTCTGGGAAAAAGCGTTAGACCTCGCGGCCGCAGGGCCCCGGGATGATGGGGGAGGAGGAAAGGCGGACACAGAGCCTTTCTGCCATCGTATGTAGAAGGCCCACTTTTCCCAAATTTCATCCCTTTCTTTAGGGGGGGTTCGAGGGCTAGGGGGGGGTGCAGGACACCCTTTTTAGCTCAAGTTGGGGGTGACACTAGCCCCGGCCTCTGGTTTATGACAGGATGGGAAGTGGAGGAGGAAGAAGGGGAAAAAGGGGGGGGCACCACCGGGGGGGCGATTACCCTTCATTAAAATTTGCAAAGATTTCAGGAGGAGGAAGAAAGGGGAAGAGGAGGGGAAAATCTGGTTAGGGCCCCTTGACCCCAAGGGGGTTGGGGGAAACCTGGCGCATTCAAACATGAGTGCTTGGATGGTTTTAAAATTACCCAAAAAAATGAACCCAAAAGCACAGGGGGAACAAAATAAAAGTGATTACGGGTGACCCCCCTCTTTGATCCACTTACAAATCAAAATTCAGCCCCTTTCCCTTTCCCCCCAAAAAAAAAATGACAGTAGAAGCAGGAATTTTAACAGTTTCTCAGACCAACCCCGGGGGGGGACACTGTTGGGCTTTTTCAAATTTTTTAATGTCCACTGGAAACCCAAGTCGGGAAAAATAAACAGGGACCCAAAAGGCAATAGCCCGAGCAGCAGCAGGGAGTGTCAAAACGCACTGGTTAACTTTTTTAAATTGGTTTTTAAAACCCAAATAAACCAAAAGGGCCCGCAAGCAAAGGGTGTATTTGGGCACACCCGGAACCCCCCTTAGAGAAAGGTCAATGAAAGCCTCGGCCCCAAAAACCGATTTTTTTGGGCTTAATTTTGGACCCCTTCAAATTTGGGGGGTCCAAAAAGAATGAAAAGGCCTAAACTGCTCAACACCCATGCCAGCTGGGGGGGTGATAAAAATGGGCAAAGTTTTTCTTATTTTTCCCCCGAGAATGTGGGTCATTTTTACATTTATCAAAATGAATCAATTGGGGCTCTGAAAAAGTTGTTTGTCCCCGGGTTTCCAATTTCCGACTATTAACTTTCTTTTTTTGACAATGTGAAAAACCTTCCATCAGTCTTTTATTAACATCATTTATCCTCACCTGCCGTAATCATTATTAACCATTTTAGGCCCCATACAGCCAAATCAAATTGGGCCCCCACCCATTATGACTTCCTATTTTTTTAACAGATTTGTGGGCCCCTTTTCTATTATGGCCCGTGATAGAAATACTGCCCGTACTGCCCTATTGTCACCCCTGGCGGCAGCAGCCGCTACGGGGTCCTGCATCCTGAGGTGTTTCAAAAGCCCTTTTGACAAATAAGAAGACACCGGTATTGGAAATGGCACATGGTAACTGGCACGGGTGACACTAGGGCAGTAATTCTGTCAGGGGCCCTAATCAAAAAAGGGCCCAGTGATATGTTAAAAAAATAGGAACTTGTAATGGGTGGGGGCCCCATTTGATTTAACTGCATGGGGCCCTGAAACGGTTAATAGATGACTGACGACAGCCCTGGGCTACCACTGCACCCCTATAACTACAGCCCTGCCAGCTGAACCTCCATGTTCTCCATTGGGATGTTCTTGCTGCCATCACATACATGACATGTTCTTGGGCTCTGGTACAAAAAGTAATAGGGGTTTCCTGCCAGTTACAATGTGCCATTTCCAATACCTGTGCCTTCTTATGTGTCAAAGGGGCCCCTTAGCAGCTGCTAGCGCTGCACCTCCTATAGCTATGCTGTTCTCATCTTTTCAGTTAGCCATTAGAAGGAATGAATTATTTTAGCCTGTGAATTTTTTCCTGTCACTCTTAGAGCCAAATTTCCTTCACTAAGTTATTCCACGTATCCAGTTTACTGTTATGGATGCTAATTGCAGCTTCTCCTCACCTGTATAGATATAAAAATTAACCAGAACATCTTCTCCCATTGATTTTAATGGGGTCCGAAGTTCGGTTCGAGTTCGACTCGGACTTCGAACTGAATTTCTCAAATTTCGAGGTTCTACTCGAACTCGAATTTTTTAGGGTTCACTCATCTTTAGTTATGACCTGGATGGCTTTTTGAACAGTTCTAATACAGTATAATGCTATGTAAATGTTATGTAATAAAGGAGGCTAAGAAATCCTTTTTTATTTATTGTTTTTTAATTTTCACATATTGTTTGACGCAAACACAATGGACCTAATTTTTGAAAACCATCTAACATTCAACCCCTTCCCGACATTGGACGTATGCATACGCCCTAGCGGGAAGTGACTACCTGGCTCCATTGTAAGGATTTCTTTAGATGCGGCCTCAGGCACTGCCGTACTTGTCTCTTTGCAAGTCCGAGCAAAGAGTTTTCAAAACATCACGGGGGAAACTGTTTTTCCATAAAAACATTTCCAACGAATTCACAGTTTGTAGTAATCAGGTTTGCACCACATGCAATGTTCAAAATAGGAAGCACCGTCAGAAAATTCAAAAGGGGATCCTGGAACATGTCAATGACTTCTATCGTAAGGACAAAAAAAGCTGATTGTTTAAAAATTTTATCCAGGGGCACAACTCAGATACCACTCCCTTAAAGTCAAAATAATAAGAAAGTACCCCCAAAACCCCTAGAGGGGGGGATCATTTCCAAACTTTCAATAGGGGGGGCCCCCGGGTTATTATCTTAAATAAACACCCCTGGGCAAAAATAAAAAAGAACAACGTGTTTTTTATTAGCATATTACCATATGTCTAATGGGGATACAATTTTTTTATCAAAAATAACACAAATGGATACACTCCTGTCATGCAATATTTTAGGTGCCTTTTTAGAAAGGAAAGTGAGCGAGTTGGGGCATAGAATTCCAGTACCAGTACAGCCCCGGCCGGCATGCATTGCGAAGTCCGGAACTATGTGATGTCAGTTTCCCCTGTAAAACGTTTGGACACATGACAGTAAAGGTTTAGGGTAAGTTTGTATGCCCCCCCCTTCCTAGGGTCAAATTTAAAAAACATTGATCCAATCATTGACCTTTTTTATTCTGGAATGTATATAAAAGAAAGGAAAACGAGTGTTTAACCATAAATATGAAAAGGGCGCTACATACCCAAAACCCCAAAAGCTTTAGTGGTTAGCCTATGGGGCCTTTCTACCACCCTTGCCAACGACCATGTGCTTTTTGTAGCTTTTGTATTTTAAAAAAAAACTTTTTGGATAATAATTTTTTTATGATTTTACTGCAACGGGGTCGTGCTGGATTCTCCAATTTTGAAGCTTCACACTGAGGCTTGAGCAGTATCCCGTGCACCTTATAAAAGGGGGAAGGGGCGGTTCGTTTTCCTTTGACAGGGAGACTATCAAGCTATTGAGCCCTGCGATCAAAAAAATGCTGTATTGCCCTCAAAAATTTGGCAAAAAACATGTTGGTCAGTAACAATTAAGGCAGGAGTGGTATATATATTTAGTAACATCAACCTGTGTTCCCAAGGCAGAGGCCAGAATGGAGCTATATGATCGAAATACCAGGCAAGAAAAAATGGCCCAAATGTTTAATGCCGATACGGGGGACACTGACCAGAGACATATGGATTTTGTTGCAAAAGTTAGAATACTGGAAAAATATTCATTACAAGAAACCCGGATATGGTGGGACTCTAGGGCCTTAAAGAATTATGTAGATAAAAACATGATACCGAGAGGCCTGAGGCTGAAAAAGTTTACCTACAACCAGTATACAGAGATCAATTTTCCACGCAATGTAATGAAATCTTACATCATGTTCCAATTAAGGGTAATCCAACTCATCAAATTAAATATGAAGATGAGAAACTCCAACAAAAATTTCACATGAAATAAAAGAATTGGAGACAAGCATTGTGGGAATTCCAAGACCTATCGAATACTCAGAGGAAACAAAAAAATTAAAGAGAATGTGACTAAACTTGAAAATAAAACATCATGGAAATAAAAAAATCCAAAATTAAAAGGCGACATGAAGACTACGCCTTTGAATCAAGTGTACGAGTGGGGCCGGAGAGGGGCACAGTCAGGATATCCCAGTCCCCTCCTATACAAAAGAACCCGCCACACTAGAATTAGAAATAAAAAGGTTAGCTTTGGATCCAAACTGTTCTGTTTTCACAAATCTAATAAAAGATACTTAAAAGGGACCACGCAAAAAACAACACAAACGCAACAAAAAGCAAAGAAACAAACACAAAAAACGAGAAAAAAGGGGGGGGGAAACATGGGAAAAGACAAACCCCAATGCAATAAGACAAAACGGGAGAAACAAATAAAGGAAAAAACACCATGGCAGTCCCCAATGTACCAAAATGTTCTAACAGAAGATAAAAAGAAGACTATCTAGGGGCCTTAATTTTTCAATAAAGGAAACTTCAACTTGGTGTCCACTATCAGAGATGTCAACAAGTTTGTCCGCAACGACGCAAAAAGCATTTCGGCAAGAAGAAAAACATCCGGGGACGCAATTTCGAGTGAAAATACTACCCAATCAATACCAGGACTTAGTCTAAGAACAACCTCATGCTGACTTTGCAGAAATTTGTTTTCTCGGGGTCATTCGGCCAGGAAAACCACCATTTCAACAAGCGGATAATTTAGAGGTCAACAACCCTAAAATTTTATCCTTAAATCCAGGACTAAGTCTATGGCCCTTTTTCAACACTAATTGAAAGAACTTAGACCCCCTAAAAGTAAAAAACAAAAGAAAGCAGTTGAATCTGTCCCTAGACATAGAAATGCGTTAAGACACCTCATGTCATTGGGAATTGGAAATTAGGGTGGCGACAAGGGGGGCATGGGGTGGTTTGAAATGAACCGTAAAATCAAAGAGACCATGTCAGCCTCTACCAACACCTCATATACAGGCTCTCCAACATGATCCAACAAACAAAATTTAACAAAAACCTATACAATTAGTGGAGGGAAAAGGTTAAACTAGGAACCTTAAAAGAAAAGCAGGGGTTTATTACAAATTACTTTCCCTCATTCCATTTTGTATGGGGTTCCAAGATCCCAAAACTTTTTAACCCCCCATGAACCCAATGTCTCAGGATACATTCTCTTTCTGAGAATTTATCCATGGGTTGACCCTTATTGCAACCCCTGGTCAAAAAAAGTTCCCGGATTTTTGTTAATACCAAGGTTTCCAAAATCAGTCCAAAAACATTATATGGGCAAAATTCATACGCGGGGTTACCAGGACGTTGAAGCTCCTTTATAACATACACCCACATGTCGTACCAAAGGAGGCCGTTAAAACATCATTTAAAAAAGGGATAGCAAAATTTTTCTCAAACTGCAAACCTTATTTTACTAAAAGTAGTCAATTTTCCCCTTTTGTTTCACAAAAAAATTTTAAATTTTTTAAAAAAAACAAATTTTTATTTTCCCAAAAAGCAGGGGTATCAAAGGGGGCCAAAATACTCCCCATCCCTGGCAATCTGGTCATGTCGTGGTGGAGGAATTGTATGTTTTTTTAATTTTGGTTTTCCCTTTTTTTCCAGATTTTTAATGGTATGGAGATAACCCCATGACCCCCCCTTTTTTTGGGGGGGCAGTATCTGCCACATTCATTCTTGCTAATTTTGAACAACAACCCTTTTCAATTTAATTTTTAAAACCCCCCTTTGGGAATAGAAAATGTCATTAACTTCCTAGATTTGACCCTGACAGGTTTACCAGGAGAAAATGTTGTTACAAAAACGTATAGAAAAGAAAGTGCGGGTAACACCATACTGCTATTCCAATGGGGGAATTCACGCATGCAAAACGCAACTGCAGTAGTCAAGTTGATTTAATCAGGAGGTTGAAAACATACAACACAGACTAAAACACAGGGGATACGCACAAACTTTATTAAATCAAGCCAAAACTAAAGTACAGGCCAAACATAGGGAAGTTTTTATTACAAAACAAAATGCACGAAAAGAGAAACGACAAAAACCCACGTTGGGTTTTAGCCCAATACAAAGCAATTTGAAACAAAAAAAAAACATAATTTGAAATATCTCCCAATTCTAAATGGGGACCCAAAACCTTAGATGCAATAATGGAAAAAGGATGTAAAATAGTATCAAAAAGGGGCCCAAAAACCTGGGAATCGTTTACCTCTAGCTGTGGAAAAACCCATTGTGGGCATGCACTGAAGTTGTCTGGCGCCAGGCATGCAACAATGCTATAAAACGGGGCTTGCCTTCTAACAGCAATTTCAGAAGATAGAGATTGCGTTATAAACCCCCCTATGGGGAAAAGTAAAAAAAAAGGTAGAAAGAAAATTAAAAAAAAAAAAATTAAAAAAGTAAAACACAAAACAAAAAAAAAAAAAATACTCCCCACCCTTTTCCCCTTTGAGACGCCAAACCCCCCAAAAAAAGATCAAAAAAAAAATAAAGTCCCTATTTTTTATCGCCATGTGCGAAAACCTGTCCTATAAATGTGTTATATTAAATTTAAACCCCTACGGTGAACGTTAAAAAAAATATAAAAAACAATCAAAGAATTTCGATTTTTTTTTTATCTTGAGCAATAAAATGGAAAAAAAGCGATCAAAATATAAATGGAATTTTACCCAATTTAAAACTCAGTTCATCCCCCAAAAAAAAAAAACCCTTAAAACCCTTTGTAATGGAAAAATAAAAAGTTACGACTCTCAGGACGCGATGCATAAAAATTTTTTTAAAACAATAAAAACACTTTTTTTTTTTTTAAAGTGCTTCAACATAAAAAAAATATAAAATTAATATCGCGCTAATCGATCGACCCCCAAGTAAAGCTAACTTTTTATGGATACTGACAGTGACGCGTTAAAAAAAAAAAAAAAAACCACTCTTAGGTTGCCCTATTTTCGTCACCCCGCCTTCCAAAAAGTGATTTTAAAAATGATCAAAAAGTTTGTCCTTAAAAAAATGATACCCTTAAAAATTAACTCATCCCCAAAAGTCAAGCCCCCCAACAGTCCGTACCAAAAAAAAAAAAAAAGTTTTGGCCCCTAGACCAAATTTGGGGATGCAAAACGTGTTTCCTTTTTAAAAAAAAGGTTTTTAGGTGGAAAT
>JAODAL010059017.1:0-21737 GCA_025379985.1 Phyllomedusa bahiana
ATTGGGGCCCACCTGGCCCAAATACTTTTTTTTCCGCCCCTAATGCATTGTGCCCCTGTCGGGACCTCTACGCTGCCCCCGTGCCTCCACATGACATTGTGCCACTCTGTGGCCTAATACTGTTTTGCCGCCTCCATAATGTCATTGTGCCACTGTCTGACCTCATACTGCTGCCGCCGTGACCTCCACACTGAATCATTGTGCCACTCTGTGGCCTAATACTGTTTTGCCGCCTCCATAATGTCATTGTGCCACTGTCTGACCTCATACTGCTGCCGCCGTGACCTCCACACTGTATCATTGTGCCACTCTGTGGCCTAATCCGGTTTTGCCGCCTCCAGAATGTCATTGTGCCACTGCCTGACCTCATGCTGCTGTGGCTGCCGCCGTCACCTCCACACTCTATCACTAATGTTGCCACCTGAGCTCTCAGCTTGTTTTTTTCCAGCTTTCGCTAGCATGACTTTATCAGGCTACATTCCCGCTTGAGTTTTTTGGTCAGTTTTGCCCTCTTAAGTGCCCAGGGAATTTTATAGTGAAGCGATTCTAAGAGCGGCGGCAGTCATGTGCGTGTCATACTAAAACACAACATTGTATGAAGACCAAACCAAGCGCCCTCTGCATATTTTAAGCATGGCACAAGTTCTACAGCACCCTGCAGGTCTGGGCAGCCTGGAAATAGCTGTTTTTTAACGTGATTCGTGCCGAAGTAATTCGGACCGAAACGAATTTTGTCGGAAAATTCGGCGAAGTGACCGAACCGAATTTTTGAGAAATTCGGCCATCTCTACTCAAGGGTCATGCTTTGAATTTTTGGGGGCATTTTGCTTTGAAATGCAGCTATACTACAGGTCCTATTATAAAAAAATGTTGTTTCTAACAAACATTTGTTCTTCACAATTGTCAAGAGTGGCTCAAGGGTGATGGTGCTGTCAGAAACAGAATAGGTAGGACACTGTTAATGGACACATTGCAAAATGACTTGTTTTTGCAAGATCTTTAACATAGCTATAAAACCCTGCATTGAGACAACCTTTAAAATTACAATTAAAAAAGGAGAAAAAAAGACATGGTGGGTTTTCCATCCTATTTTAAAAATGTGTTTTCTAGAATTAAACTACTAAAAAACTTGCATGTACAAAATAGCTGGTAAAAAAAATTCATCTGAATGGTACAAGGAGGTACAGGAAAACGTGACCAGATGTAGCTTATTCAGAGGACATGGAGTATGGAGCACGGACAGAGAAAAAAGTACAGAGAAAATTTTTCCTCCAGCACGTTGAGTAAAATGAGAAAAAGATGCCAAGAAAAAGGGCACCTGGTGGAACAGGAGCGTTAACCACCAGTATTTCCAAGTTTAAGCTCAATTGGCCGCACTCATACGGGGGCAGCGTTACCCGGACAGGGACAGTATATGTCCAGTGAAACTAAAATGGTGGTTGAAAACTCCTTTTTTTTGGCACTTTTTAATCTGTGGGTCATACAGGTTTAATGGTCATTCTGCGGTACAGGACAGATATAGTTAATGTCCAGTTTCAACTAAAATGGGTGTTCAAAGACTCCTTTTCCCGGCACTTTTTAATTTGAGGGTCAGACAGGTTTAATGGTCATACTGCGGTCCAGGACAGGTATAGTCACTGTCCAGTTCAACTAAAATGGTAGTTGAAAGACTCCTTTTTCCGGCACTTTTTAAATGTGGGGGTCATGCAGGTTTGGGGCTCAAATTTTGTGGGGCCCCGGACAGGTATGTCAATGTCCATGGGAAAATAAAATGGTGGTTGAAAGACTCCTTTTTCCCGGGACTTTTAATCTGGGGGTCATGCAGGTTTGGGGCTCATGCTGTGGCCCAGGACAGGTATAGTCAATGTCCAGTGAAACTAAAATGGTGGTTGAAAGACTCCTTTTCCCGGCACTTTTGAATCTGGGGGTCATGCAGGTTTGGGGCTCATGCTATGGCCCAGGACATGTATAGTCAATGTCCAGTTCAACTAAAATGGTGGTTGAAGGACTCCTTTTTCCGGCACTTTTAAATCTGGGGGTCATGCAGGTTTGGGGCTCATGCTGCGTTCCAAAACAGGGGTTTTTTCAATGTCCAGTTCAAGTATTATGATGGTTCATTTCATACTGCCTTGTGGCTCTTTTTAATTTGTGGGTGATGCAGGTTTAAGGGTCATGCTGTGGTACAAGACAGGGATAGTGAATGGTGTGTGATTTTTTTTCTGTGGCTTTTATAACCTAAATGTGTTGCCTAAGATGTAGCACGTATCCATTTGACTGTTGTGGATGTTAATTCCAGCTTCTCCAGCCCTGTTTGGGTGTAAGAATGAAGGTGTTGTTGCTCTCCCATAGACTTTAATGATCATCGCTCATAATCTACTATCGACTATCGACTATCTTGTCGATGATGGTCGACTATCGACCATCGACCGATGTCGATGGCTAACGTAATCGTTCAACACTACCAGCAACCCAAGGGTTCTTGATTGGTTGACTAGGTCATCCACTTCCTCCCAGATGACATCTGACAAACCTAGCCAAGAGACAGTGGGTTCGTCAGACACAACCCTTAGTTGGCATGGCCCGGGAGCAGGTCATCGGCCCTCACCTGTCCTCAACCCGCCTCTGTCCTGTTCGGTTCCCTCAGCCAGAGACCTACTATGTGGTCTGGGCTCAGAGCCACTATACAGCGAGGTTGAACTCTTTGAGGACAGTCAGCAGCTACTTGGCAGCAAAGAGGTGGGGCAGACATCCGCTGCTTCTTGCAGTAGGCGGGAAAGTATTGATGTGGAGAGTGGCATGGGAGGTTTTGTTGCAAGCAGTCAGGCTCTGCATACTCAGACCATTAAGGAGGATAGCAGTGGTGGACAAACACTAATCGATGATGATGCAGCCAATCGCACTTGGGAGCCGGGTGAAGCAAGGGCTTCAGCATCATCGTCGGGAGAAGAGGGTGTCAACTGTCGCGTCAGGTAGTGGTGCAGCCAGCAAGTCAGTAGTGTGGCTCTGAGTCAGCAGGGTGGCAGCAGTGCGAGATCGGGAGCCAAACGTCCATGGGGTAGACCACATGCTTCGCATGTCCAAGAAAGCAGCGGCACAGGGGCTCACCAAGGCAGCGGCAGTAGTAGTCACTCTGTGGAACGTTGGTGGTAAAATCACCAACTCGGCGGTGTGGAAGTTTTTTCTAAGACAGTGGAAGAGCTGGACATGTGTATATGTAGAATCTGTGGGCAGAAAATGAAGCATGGCCAGGGATCTAACATTGGCACCACGGCCGTGCGTCAATACATGCAGCGTCACCATCCAGTGACCTGGGAGAGACATGTCTCAGATGTGGTGGTCCATTCTGCTGCAGTAACAGCAGCAGCACCAAGTGGCATCCATGCCATTTCAGCCAGTCAAGGTTCCACCACCTCTGCCGAAGGGAGCTGTTTATCTTTCCCATCATCTACTGGTCCAGTTGCTCCTGCTCCTCGCGACTCATGACGCCAGCAGTCGTTCACCGAGGCGATTGCCAAGAGACAGCAGTATGCGTCCAACCACCCTAAGGTGCAGAAGCTGACTGTGCTCCTGTCCAAGTTGTTGGTACTGCTGTCCCTCCCTTTCCAAGTGGTGGACTCTGCACCATTCAGAGAACTAATGGCTTGTGCCGAACCGAGGTGGAGAGTCCGAAGCCGTAATTTATTTTCGAAAAGGCAGTACCAGCCCTGCACAAATATGTAGAGCAGAAGGTGGGCCAGTCCTTGAGGCTATTGGTGTCTTCCAAGGTGCACAGCAGAGCGGACATGTGGAGCTGTAAGTACGGTCAGGGACAGTACATGTCCTTTAAGTGCCACTTGGTGAATGTGCTTCCTGCCCAGCCACACCAGCAACTTGGACAGGAGACGCCGCTTTCTCCTCCACGTTTTCAAACTGCTGATCCTGTGCCAATGTCCTCCTCTTCCTCCACCAACACCTCAGCCTCTACAAGTCTTAGTGCTGCTCCATCATACCACATGTGCAGGGCACAGCGGTGTCACACAGTTTTGCACCTGGTTTGCCTGGGCGATCAAAGTCACACAGGGGAGGAACTGCGCCGCGTCATGCAACACGAAATCAATGAGGGGCTTTCTCCGCGACAACTGCGAATCGGAGCCATGGTGACAGAATAAATGAAACATGGTGTCCGCGCTGCACCGAGGAGGGCTGAACCATGCGCCCTGCATGGCACACATGTTCAATCTGGTAGTCAAAAGGTTCCTGAAGTCTTTTATCCATCTGCAAGACATTCTAAAAATGGCCAGAAAACTGTGCATGCACTTCATCCATTCCTACGAAGCCAAGCACACACTCCTTGAGCTGTAACGGCAGAACGGCCTCCCCCAACATAGGCTGATATGCGACGTTTCCACCCATTCAAATTCCAGCCTCCATATGTTAGACCGACTGTATGAACAGAGAAAAGCCATTAACCATTTGTTGATGATCCAAGCAGACAGGAGTTCTCCCCTGTGTAATTTTGATGTCAGCCAGTGGCAGCTCATGCGTGACACCTGCCTCAGGCCCTTTGAGGAGGCCACGTTATTTGTCAGTCGCCAGGACTACGGGATGAATAACGTCATTCCACTGCTTCATATCCTGGAACCGATGCTGTAAAATCTGTCTGGTCAGGGTACTGAAGATGTGGTGACTACATCTCATGGCCATATGGGTCTGTTGGGGGCTGAAATGGAGGAGGAGGAAGACATTGGAGCACAAACAGTGTCGGGCGAAATGAGTGGTTTTTCTACTCAGGTGACAGGAGAAGAGGAGTAGAAGCAGCCGGAGGAGGTAGAGGGAGATGAGGAAGATGAGGCATATGACCCAGACACACCATGGCAGTATACAGTGGAGATGGAGGCAGGGAGTTCTTCAGAGTCACTTGTGCAGAAGGCCGGCCGCATGCTGATTTGCCTGGCTAGTACCAGCCGAAAAGGCACTATCCGGCAGAGAGATGACTTCTGGCTCTCCACCCTCTTGAACCATCGCTACTGGTCCAAAATGGGAGCCTTTTTTCCTCCTGCCGAGAGGGAGGAGAAACTCACGTACTATAGAGAAATCCTATGTAGTCAGTTGGCCGCTGCCTATCTGCGCCGCCTTCCATCCTCTGACAGGTGTGACCAGGGGGTTCCTCATCGCTCACATACCCCTGCGACGGCTGCTGTGGAGAGGTGGGGGGGGTAGGAGCAGTAGCAGCTCCATCAGCAGCAGCCTAAGTCTGGAGTCGTTGATGAGCAGCTTCCTTCACCCGCCTAGTGAGGAGAGTACTCACCAGCAGCAGCAGGACCTGGAGCAGACCCTGAACCAGCAGGTGGTGGCCTACTTGGACAGCACTCTGCCACCCCACATAGAACATCCGCTGGACTATTGGGCAGCCAAACTGTATGTGTGGCCGCAACTTGCCAAGTTTTCACTGGAGAAGCTATTCTGCCCTGCCAGTAGTGTGGCATCAGAGCAGGTGTTCAGTGCTGCGGGGGCCATAGTTACCCCAAGGAGAATTCTCTTGACCACCCGAAATGTGGAGAGACTCACCTTTGTCAAGATGAATCAGGCATGGATCGGCCAGGGTTTCCATACACCAATGCCTTATGCATCAGATTAGATCAGCTATGACGCCTCACCAAAATTTTGAGAAATGAATCTGGATTCAAACTACCTGCCTCAGTTACCATTCTGATGCTGCTACCCACCTGATGCCACACATCTGCTGCCAGCTTCTCCATCTGCCACCCACCATCTTTACCAGGGACTGGAATTGCCACCCACCTTCACACTGTGTCATTGTGCCAATCTGTGGCCTACTCATGCTGCTGCCACCTCCACGCTGTATCATTGTGCCACTCTGTGGCCTACTCATGTTGCTGCCACCTCCAGAATTTGTCATTGTGCCACTTTCTGACCTCATGCTGCTGCTGTTGCTGTTGCTGCCGCCACCTCCACACTGTGTTACTGTGCCACTTTGTGGCCTACTGATGTTGCTGCCACTTCCAACCTTCATTTGCCACTCTGGGGCCTAGATGTTGTTGCCCCTTTCTAACCTGACATTGTGGCCATCTGGGGCCTACTAATGTTTGCCATCTTCTCATCCTCGTTCTGTCACTTCTGTGGCTACTGAGTTCTGCCACCTCTTTAACCTGTCATTGACCACCTTCGTGGCTCTCATGTGCTGCTAATGACCACTGTATACGGGAACCCCTTTTGGTTTCCAAATTTGCTTTTCCCACCCTACCACTCTATGATTTGCCATTTATTTTGTTTTTCCTTTCTTTTAATCTGTCAGAACATTGAAGGATCAGGATTGTCTGATGATTGGGTAGCCAAAACCCGTTTGGATCCCAAATACAAAATCCCATTTTATTTGGCATCTCTGTTTTGGATTCGGGTCAGTATAGCCTTTGTAGAATTAGTGAACCATATTGTAAGTGAACCAATATGAAATGAGTATCTGAAACAAAATATCTGAAAAAAAACGAACTTGATATTGAGCACCCAGAGCCCTTGCAAGCAACTGATCATGATTTCATCTCTTCACATATGTGAATTGTAATAGTGATACACACCTCACATAATTTGTCTCTGCTGTTTTGTTTAATTGCTGTGCTCTTCTGGTAGTGAATGATGATTTCTCCCAATCTTGTCCTGAAAAATCCCTTATGTTTATTTGTATTGCTAGTGACCCACTTTACTGCCCTTGTGCATTCTCTCTGCTGTTTATTTGTAATTTCCACCCATTGCGGGCAGCTGACCACTGATTTAATCAATGAACTGCAAATATCATAGTATAAATTAGTTAGCTTGGGTCATATTGACCATTGGGTCAGTATACCATAGAGTAGTGAACCTATTTTGTAAGTGAACCAGATAGAATGTGAATTCTGAACAAATATTAAAATTAAAACCGAAATTTAGACTGGAATGGGGGACGCCTTTTTTGTAAGAAATCTGGGCTTTTTAAAAAAAAAAAACACTTATTCACATGCTCACTTTGCGTCTATCTTGACCATCTACCTCCTGGCTTACCACCATTATGCCCACTACAATCTATCCACAACAGTGCCTCTCCTTCCTCACCATTTTTTCACACACACCTTTTCCCCTTTTAAATATACAAACCACCTGTACATAATGTTGCACAAACGCCGCTCATATTTCACCACGAACCATCTGCTGTATCTTTTTTTCCCTCTTGCTTCTTGTGCCAGTAACCATCTCTTCCTAACCCTCCCCCGGCCCACCCTGCCTTACTCTCATCTTCTAACCTCCCTCCCATAAAAAGAAAATGCCAAACCCCCGTCCCACCTTGGCTTACATTTTTTCCAGTCCCTTGAAGGCCTAAGCCCCCTTCTCCAAAAACTCACTGTTTCTTGACCTTTCCTTTTCCAACCCCCTCAATCTCTTCACTTCACTGAAAGGCTTCCAGCATCAACCCCTTCCTTCTCCTCAACATGGCGGCTCACTTCCCACCCCACATACCTTGAAACGGGCCGTAAGGGGTGTAACTCTTTCCCCCTCCCTTTCCAGGTCTCTCCTCCTTGCCCCCTTTACTACCTTTAAACCCCACTTTGAGGTCCACCTTTCATTTACTTCCCATCCCTCCCGACTTTGGGCCCCCCCCCCCCCCACCCCCCCCTTTCGGGTTTTCCCCCCCCTTCCCCTCCAAAACCCACCCTCGGGGCCCCCCATCCCATTATCCCCATCACCCTCCCCCCCTTCCTTTCACTCCCTTTCTCTCCCTCCTCTAACCCCCCCCCCCAAAACCCCCTTTTTCCCACCTCAATCTCTAACTTTAATACTTTTTCTTATACTCTCTAATCACAATTTTTATTTCCTTTACTATTACAAATTTCCCTCACATCTCTGGACACACCTGCAGTCTCCCTTCAGAAATCCACTCCATGAACATTTCAGGAATCACGGGAAGCCATACATCCACGCCCCAAAAATTCCTCCTCTCCTGCCCTAAACCTGGCATCCAAACAAATAAATGAAAACTTCTCTCACACCCTGGACACATTGGCCACCACACACGCACACAGAGTCAGACCCGCTTCCTTGGCAAGCCTAAGACTCGCCATCTGCACGATGTTCAGATGGCGAGCGTCCTGTTGGAGAAGTCAAACCCCCTTTCAAACTTTCTCCACTACAAAATTTATGCCAGGACTTATCAAACTGCCCTCATTGTCCCAACAAAATATTTCCCCTCCCTCATCAACCTTACCAAACAACCAAAACCCTGTTTGAACAAACCACTTCCATTCTCAGGCTAAAGCTCAGGCCCCTCGACTCTGTGCTGAAGCCTGGACACCACTCAAAGAGAAAATTGACGGGGAATCTGGCAAACATTAATCTCAAATCTAAAAGGGCAGCAGCCATCTGGTCCCCCGCACATCCCCAGCTACTCTAGCTCTTGGTAAACGACAGAAGAAGAAGTCCGGGGCTCTCTTGACTGCTCGCCCCACCACTGCTCTAGTAAACCCCATTCCCCCAACCTTGCCATCTATTTCTCCAGCTATCTCTCACAAAATGCAATCTGTAACCTCTCTCTCTTCCACTGGGATCATTCCATCTCCTTAACACGCTGTTATAACTTTTTTACAGAAAAAGCCTCTTGGACCATCCTGCGCGGCTAAAATCGACCAGTCTTAACTGCCCTCATCTTTTAAACCCCTGGAACGCTAGTCTCTCTCCACCTAACCCGCTATTCTCGCTAACCTCTTCTTGACCCTCTGCAATCGGGTTTCTGCAACCTACATCCAGGGAAAAAGGGCTCTAACAAAGTCTCAATGTCTCCCCACTGCTAATCTCAGGCAACTATTCATTGTCTCTTCTGGGGTCTCTCTGCAGCGTTTGACACCCGTGATCACCAACTTCTCCCGATGCTCAGCACCATTGGCCTAGGACACTGCTCCTTCTTGTTCTCAATCTTACCTTTTGACCGTCCTCAGTGTCTCTTTGCAGGTTCTACCTCCCCTCTTCCCTTGCTTGTCGGGTTCTAGGGATTGTTTGGTCCCTCCTCTTCTCAATTATCAGCCCCCATTGGACAAACATCAGCTCCATCAGCATGATTGGCTTTCAAATCCATCTCTACGCTGGGTGACACCCAATTTACACCTCCTCCAGACATCACTCCCGCCCACTCCAAAACACAAATGACTGCCTGTCTGCTATCTTTTGACAATCATTTCCCCCCTGTATCTTAATAAACTCATAAAAAATGAACTTTAGGGCATCCCACATTACTAACAGACCTTACCTGCATTTCTTCCAGTGTTGGCAAAACATTTAATCTAGCAGCAGCCCGCTATCTTGGGGTTTACTAGATTCTGATCGTCTTTCATTCCTATATCAGGCCTTGCCCGCTCTGACCTCACCAACAACATCTCAGAAACCTCCTTTCTCACGTGGAAAAAACTCAAACTCTATTGTTGCTCTATTCTTTGTCTGGACTACTGTAACCCCTTTTATCGGTTCCCTTGTGCAAATTCTCCCTCTTCAATTGTCCTGAATGCAGCAGCCAGGTATCTTTCTTTACACGCTATACTCATGCCTCACCGTGTCATTCACTGCATGGTTGCTATTTCCCGTATAGAATAAACATAAACTCATCCTCTCAACCATAAAGCTTTCCACAATGCTGCCCTCCTTTTAATTCATCCTCATCTCTGCTTTCCACCCTACCGTCCTCTCCGCTCTGCTGATGATATCAGGTTACATCATAATATCCGAACCTCCCATGCCGTTCCAAACTTCACAATGCGGCACCAGTTCTCTGGAACATGCTAAACCCCGGGCAATTACACTCAGAAACCTTTCCCAAACTTTAAAAAAGGACTAGAATACATCTTTTCACCTTTGGGCCCACAGAATCCCTATGTAAACCCCCCCCCCCACAACACACACACACAAACATCCCTAGCGCACTATCTCATTTTCGGGACTAAGTATATAGATGTACTGTTGGGTGGCAGGGTTTATAAATTCCCAAAAAAACTCATATTTATGTCACATGGGGGTTTGGGGCCATTGAAATCTAGCACTTTTTACCTTCGCTCACCCATACAACCTGTAGATGTAAGTCTGCGAGCAGGGCCCTCTCACCTTGTGTCTCACTGTAAATAGCTTTTCTTGTGCAATTTATGTCTTTTGTCTGGGAACTACACCCTCCAAATTGTAAAGTGCTGGGAAAATTTTTGGGGCCTTATAAATAAAGTATTATTATTATTATTATATTATTATTATTATTATTATTATTATAACTAGTTTTTTTTGCTTTAGCATGCGAAGGGTTATTGACCGATTGAAAGAACACTGAAAAAAAGGAATGGGAACATTTATCGAGATCAGTGACGTCAACGAAAATCTGCCACACCCTCCACTCTTTGGGGGGGCTCTACATGTATCACGTTTTAAAAGAGCAGTTCGTTATATCTGTGGGGAAACATTGATGTCGGGTAAAAGGATTGCTCTCTTTGACGCTATGTTTGGATCTTGGCCTTCAGCTTTGATTCTTTCAAGCGGCGTTTACATTGCCTGTCAGGCTGCATTCCCACTTCAGTTATTTGGTCAGTTTTGCCCTTGTAACTGCCCAGACAAATGTATTTTTTTTTAGTAAATAATCAGGTTGTCCCTAGAGATGGGCGAATTTCTCAAAAATGCGATTCGCCAGGTTCGCCAAATTTTCCATAAAAATTTGTTTTGACCCGAATTTATTTGCAGCGAATCGCGTTAAAAAAAAACAGCTGTTTCCTGGCTGCAGAGAGCCTGCATGGTGTTGTAAGCGAGTCTAAGAGCGGCGGCTGTAATCTGCGTGTCATACTAAAACACAGCATTGTATGAAGACTAAATCACACTCTTTTATGCAATTTGACATGGCACAATGTCTACAAAAACCAGAGCTCTCGGGAGCAGGAAATAGGCTGTTTTTTTAACGCCCAATTTGCAGCAAAAAATTTGGGTCAAAACAAATTTTGCAGAAGAATTTGGGGAACTGGCGAATTGAATTTTTAAAAAATTCGGGCCTCTCTAGGGACGACCCGATTATTACTAAAAAAGGGTAAATTTTTAGGAAGTATTTCCTTCTCAACAGATATGAAGATTTAAAAATTTTCATAGGAAACAAACTAACTGGGTGACCTATATGGGCAGGCTATAAATTGGGATCAAATGGGCACTAGTGTCAAGCGCTTCCAGTAGTAGCACACAGAGAAGTGTAAGAAGGCGTCATCTCCTGTGTTGTGACTGGCTCAGGGTATTGCAGCGCAGCCGTGCTTCACAGTGAATGATTCCGCTCTGCAGTGCTGCTTCACAGCACTGCACCTCCCTTTTGCTGTGTGTGCTGCTTTGGTACAGCTGATCTGTGTGGTTGCTGAGTGTCAGCATCAGACTGATCAACTATGGATGGTATATCTGCTTTCGTTTGGCCATTTTAGTGCGTACCTATCTATGACAGTGTAATACCTTAAAAATTTAAAAAGTAAACCCAAATAATACCCCTATACATTGAAAAAAAAATACCATAAAATGTTTGGGTTACTAAAAAAAAAAAACCCCCAAAAACCCCAAATAATAATCCCCATTTAATGGACCCAAGTAATTCGCCGGGAACCATGACCACATTCCACCACCACTTGTGATTATCAGATGTACACAGGCTCTGCAGACATATACCACCATCATACAGTTACCAGATAGTGGTAGAAAAACAATTTTGAAAGTGGGGCCGCTCGTAGTAAAAGTAAATTTTAAGTTTAAAATTTTGTTGTGATTGATATAACTAAGAAAGGAGGAGACCTCTGACTCATCCCCCTCCCACACCAGGAGGAGGTCATCAAATTTTACCAAACCATCCACCTAAATTGGGAGGAAAGGGGACAAAAAATTTCTGAAAAAAAGAAAAATCTCCCCCCAAATACCTTGTAATTTTTTGGCAACCGGGGGGAACTTTTTAGCCCCCCATTTAAGCCCCGCACTGTACATAGAAACTCCACACATAAAACTATATATTAATTGATAAAAATTGAATACCTGCAAATTTTTTTTTTAAAAAATGCTTAACATAAAACACCATTTTAAAACGTGGGGGTTTGAAGGATAAAATTCCTATTACGTAAACAAGATGCCAAAAAAAATTTTTAAACCCGGTAATGGGGTGAAAAAATAGAGGCAAAAACGTTTTTGTGTCCCTAATATAAACCCGGTTTTGGCTAAAAAAAAGGGGCTGTAGAGACAATCGATCCTTTCCCCCCAAGATATTCAAAAAACAGAAACCAAAATGCCAATAAGGGAGGGGGGCCAAAGGGCGGGTGGAAAAATTTAAATTTAAATGTAATTTTGGGAGTGAATGAAATTGGGGACCCTTTTTGGCATACCCCTCCCATAATTTTTTTCTGAAGACTATGAAAATACGCCCATAAAAATTCCTTCATTAAGCAGTTTTTTTTTAGCTTTTTTTTAAATATATCTTTTGGTTTAAAATGTAATTTCTTGATAAGTAAAACTGCCCTTTTAAGAGATCTTCATTTAATTTTTTAAAATTTTCCCAAATTAAATTAGGCCCAAACCCCCCCCCCTTTTCGGCAGATTTTTTATTAAATACTAATTATCCTTTAATTGTTTGGGGCTTTTCTTTTTCTTTCTCTGGACTAAGATTTGAATGACTATGTTCCTGTATTTTCAACTTTTTTTATGAAGTTCCATAGATCTTTTTATAAATTCCCCCTGGAAAGGGGCCCAACTGTAATTTGGGGAGAAAAGGGTTTTATTTTTTTTTCTTTAAAATAGGAAAACATTCCGTTTCTAAAATTTCCCGTCTTCCCCCTTTTAAGGATCGAAAAGGGTGTAAATTGCAGAGTTTTTTCATATTAGAAAATTGTTTTAAAAATTTTGGTTAAATTGGAACATAAAATTCCCGAAAAAATTTTTCAAACATTTGATTCTTCCCCCAGTTTGCAAGAAAGGGGGAATTTTTTTGGGGGGGGGGTTTAGCAAGCAAAAAAAATTTTGTTTAAAGTCTAATAATGTTTGAAAAAAATTAAAGTTGGAGGTCAGGACAAAACTCAGTCCTTTGGACAGTGAGGATAGTTGCGATTAAATTTTAAAATATAGCTGGAGAATTCCCAAAATAGGCATTGTACAATCGCGGTTTTTGTTGTTTTGCCCGGGTTTTCCCCTTTTTGCTGCGGTTTTTTGAAAAAAGTTTTTAGAAAAGTTTTTTTATAATAACCCTTTATTTTTGCTGGAAATGGCTTTTAGAAAAAGTAAATTGAAATATCAAAAAACCTCAGAAGTGGGTTTGGGTTAAAGTTTCTCCTTTAATGTTCCCAAAACCGCAAATAAACTCTATTTTTTCTTTAAAAATTTTTCCCAAATTGTTGTTGGGAAACCCTGGGGGTTTTTTAAAAAAGGATTTTGCACGGTCTCCCATGATCCCTTTTGTAAACCTCCCCCCCTTTTCCCTACCCTTTAGTGTTCCCCTAAAAAAATTTTTGTTTTTTATTTCAATGATATAATTTAATGGTTGGGGCCCATTGCGTTGGGGGATCAGATCGAACGAAGTCGATAGTCGGGCCCGGTATCGTAAGGTTTTTTTTATAGTGAAACATCGATTAACGCGAAACCAATTTAAAATCTATGGGAGAGCAAACAACACCTTCATTAAATTTCACCCCAAAAAGGCTGGAGAAGCGAAATTAACACCACAACAACAAAATGGGAAAAGTTTAAAACTTTTGGAACACACTTAAGGTTTTAAAAGCACAGAAAAAAAAGGGGCACAGACCATTTACTAAACCCTGGGCTTTTACCCCCACCTGACCCTTAAAAAACCCGCAACACCCACAAATTAAAAAATGCCAGAAAGGGAGTATTATTAAACCATCATTACTTGAACTGGGCATTGAATATCCCTGTCCTGGAACGCAGCAAAGACCCCAAACCTGCATGACCCCCCCATTTTAAAAAAAATGCCGCAAAAAAGGAAATTTTTTTCAAACCCCCAATTTTTGTTTAACCTTTGGGCATTGACTATACCTGTCCCTGGGCCAAAAGCATGAGCCCCAAACCTCATGACCCCCACATTTTAAAAAATTTCCCCGGGGAAAAAGGGGAGTCTTTTTTAAAACCCCCATTTTAGTTTTTCCCGGCATTTTACTTACCTGTCCTGGGCCACACATGAGCCCCAAACCTCCCCATGACCCCCACTTTTAAAAAAGGGCCGGGAAAAAGGAGTTTTTTAAACCACCATTTAAAGTTTCACGGCATTGACAACCCTGTCCTGGCCACACAAGCCCCAAACCGCATGCCCCCCCACATTTAAAAATGCCAGAAAAAGGAGTCTTCAACCACCTTTTTAGTTTCACTGGACATTGACTATACCTGCCTGGGCCCAAGCTGACCCAAACCGCATACCCCCACATTTAAAAAGTGCCGGAAAAAGGAGCTTTCAACCACCATTTTATTGAACGGGACATTGACTATACCGCCCCTGGGCCAAAAGGAAGCCCCAAACCTGCAGACCCCCACATTTAAAAAGTCCCGGGAAAAAGGGAGCTTTAAACCCACCATTTTAGTTTTCACTGGACTTGACAAACCTTCCGGGGCCACAGCTAGCCCCAAACCTGCATGACCCCCAAAATTAAAAAAAAGGCCGAAAAGGAGTCTTTAAACCCACCATTTTATTTTTCACGGGACTTTGACAACCTGTCCGGGCCACACATGACCCCCAAACCCTGCATACCCCCACATTTAAAAAGTCCGAAAAAGGAGTCTTTAAACCACCATTTTTGTTTTCACTGGAAATTGACTAAACCTGTCCGGGCCACAGCATGACCCAGGGCCGGGTTACAGTGGTGCGGTAAAGCCCGGCTGGCTCCGCACTTTTACCCCCGGGGTTTTAAAATCCCCTGATGACCGCAAAAAAAAAACTTCGTCTAAAGCAAGTGGGGAAGGGGAAGTGTGAGAACTCCAGCCTTCCTCTGTACCATCAATCCCGGGGACGCTTCCCCTCTGATAGGTGGCCTTTGGGACTTCATTTTGGAAATACTGGTGGTTAACCTCCGTTACACCCAGGTCCCTTTATTTTGGGCATCTTTTTCTCATTTACTAAACGTGCTGGGGGAAATGGTCTCTGTACTTTGTTCTCGCCTGCTCCATACTCCATGCCTCTGAATAACCTAAAACTGGTCAAGTTTCCTTACCTCCCTTGTAAAATTTCAGGGGGAATTTTTTTTTAAACAGCTTTTTTACATGCAATTTTTTTTAGTACTTTAATTCAAAAAACACATTTTTAAAAAATAGGATGGAATCCCACCATGTTTTTGTTTCTTTTTTTTTCTTTGAATTAAATGGGTTTCCCCAATCAGGGTTTGATAGCTATGTTAAAGATTTTGCAAAAACAAGTCGTTTTGCAATATTTTCCCTTTAACAGTGCCCCTCCCTTTCCCCTTTTTTCGGGACACCCACCCCTTTTAGCCACTCTTGACAATTGTAAAACAAATGTCTGTTTAGAAACAACTTTTTTTTAAATAGGCCTGTAGAAAAGGCATGTCACAGCAAAATCCCCCAAAAAAAATTAAAACAGCCCCTTTGGGGGCCCTTGGGGTCAATTGTGAAAAAAAAAGTCTGTTAAAACAACATTTTTTTATAATGGGACCTTTTGTATTGCTGCTTTCAAAGCAGCAGCCCCAAAAAATAATAAAAAGACTTCTCAGCCACTGTAAAAAGGGGGACCACAACACTCAGAGACCATCCCTGATTCATCTTTGATGAAAAAAAACGATCCACTTTATCTGTGGAAAGCCGATGCGTTTGCTGTAATGCCCCCACTGTGCTGAAGGCCCGTAAAAATTTTGACCTGGCTTTGGGGCGGGCAACACCTCATGGGTGACGACCGCTGGGGCCATTCTCATTTTATACCCAGAAGTCTTTTGGGGCCAAAACACATGCAAAAACATCGTTTTTGAGACGCAGAATCGTGAAACCAAAATTTTAAGCTGACCTGTGTGTTGGATTGTCCCTGAAGGGATGCGTCGGTGAGGGGAAAACAAAGATTGCCAAGGTCACCCATTGGGGCTTCTGCCCCTTTGCCTGCTCGCCCTACCTTTTAGGCCCCTCATGCGTCCGTCACGTTTTTGTTCCCCCCGTGATTTTTTTGGGGGAGGAAGCGACCAACAATGCCCCTTTTGATCAATCAGAAAGGGTCCCTTTTCCGCATTTTACTCTCTATTTGGGTGGGGGGAAGGGAAAGTGCTGATTTTTGTTTTGTCCCGGGATCCAGGAGGGTGGCCACCCATAACTGTTTTCTTTTGAGGCCTAATGCAGATCATTTTGGGGGGGAATGGACATCCAAGCACTCATGGAGAGATGGCCCCTTGATTTCCCAACCCGGGGTCGAGGGGCACTAGCAAACGATCTTCCCTCATCTTCCTCCCCGCCTAAAAAATCGCCCCAAACCTCTTTCCAAGGCAGGGACCGGTACACGGTGTCTAGAATCCCTCCCCTCCTCCCCTCCTCCGCTGCCCCGGCACAGTTTCAACACAGCCCTGATTTGCCTAATGATCCCCCGAGAGCTGATCGCCCCCCTTTGCACTAGCCTGGACCCCGAACCACTGCCAAATAAACCGATAAAATTGTGAAACTTCGGGCCTTGTGGATTTGACGGAGAGAAAGGCCCCGGGCCCGCATCTGTGTCCGCCCCTCCCCTTCGCCGGGGGGAACCGTTTTTTCAGAGTGCCCAAAGGATCTTTTCCAGAACTAAATCACCACAATGCCCATGCTGAAAAGGGGGATTGTCCGCACGACCATTTTGGTGGTTTCTTCAAAACTTCAAGGAGGTGCAAGCTCTTTCACCGCCCCACTCTGGGTGTTCAACACCCGGGGCCCGACCGCTGCTTGTCAGCCATGGTCACTTCTACGGGTAAGGCTTTCGCGCTGCCACAATCGCTGGAGAAAGTGGAGGGGGGAATTCCAGCGTGTGCCCTCAACAATGAGAGGTTGAGGGGGAGCCGGCGACCCCTGAAACCAGCCAGGGGGGACGAACGGGGTCGAACGGGGGGAAGTGCGAACTCAGACCCGACCTTCTAAACAGGCCAGTCCAGACCCGGTATCTTTAAAAATTTTCTGGACGCAAGGTTCATGACATGTGCCGGGCAAGGGATGTCTCCAGCCTACCGACTTAAGGGCGGCCAAAATTTTTCCCATTTCCACACCACCTTGCCGGCAAAAGGGTTCTTGCACCCACCAGCGCCGGTCCCCGTTCTTAGAGCCGTCCACAGCTCCGACCTGTGGTGGAGGCCCTCCAAGGCGATTTTTTTTCCACGCCTGGGTTCTCGGGCAGGGATGCCACCAGAGACCTTGGGGAAAGAGCCCTGCACCATCCTGCTTTTTTGAAGAGCGTGCGCCGACCTGAAGCCCCTTCCCCCCCCAAGAAAACCACCCACTCACCCATGGCGCCAGAAATAGCGCCTTTGGGCCCGTGCTTACTATCCATGTGCGGTGGTGGATGGACTTTTCCGGACACAGTTTCAGACCCCCGCCTTAAAATTTTTAAGAGACACGTGGCTGGCCAGGGGAGGGACGGTTTTTTTTGGGAAAGAAATGCCTGCTCGGGGATCGGTAAATTGGGGGGAAGCAGGGGCCCTGACGTGGCGAACCCCTCAATGTCCCCCAGACGGGAAAAGGGAACAATTTTTCCCAAGGGCCAAAAGCCGGGGAATGCCGTTTAGGCTTTGGCTTTTGGGGGGTTTTGGGGTTTAAAATGTTCTTCTGCTCCCAAACCTGGGAAAACAGAAGGGTGGGGCTAGACTGGCCCTGACGGCTTTCAGTCGTCAAACTGGCAGAAGGAGAAGGGGAAGGGTCCCCTTTGGGGCTGGGGACTCGGGCACGGTGGAGGCTGAAGCGGAGGCTTTCCCATCAGACTCTGAGAGACAGGGCACGAGGAACGCTTTGGGGGTTTGGGAGGAGGGGGAGGCGGAGACAAGGGTTGACGTGGTTGGGGGCCCGGGGTCGTCTGGCCCTTTTTTTTGGGAGTGTTCCCTCCATTTCAACTCAGCTTCGCGCATTGACTAAACATGTTGGTGGTGGTTAACCACAAAAGGGTTTTTGCCTCTAATTAAGCGTTTTAAGGGAAAAGGGGGCATAAAGACACGCTGGGGGAAAACAGAGGCTGGGCAAAGAAGGCCCAGGGTTGAAAAGGGCCTGGACCTTTTACGGCGAAAGGAGGGGCGGGTTTTTCGCTGACCGTGGCTGGGGGAATCAATCAGCGGACTTCTCACCGCCCCTCCCCCCTTTTTTGGGGGGACCCGTATTGACACTACCCCATCGCTTCCTCCTCGTCCACTGAGAAGCGCTCGCAAGCAAATTCTGCGAAAAGACCAGGAGGGTCCGAAAGTCGTCACATCAACATCATCAAAACAGGTACTTTTGGGCTCCCGACTTTTCCGCATCCAAAAATGCGGGGTACAAGCAAGGGGCACGCAAGGCGTTGCCGACCCCCGGGGTTTTTTGCCGATTTTACCGGGTTCCTTCACCTCCCTGATGGGATCAGTAAATGGGCGTCAACAGAGAAAAACACCTTTTGGCCTCTTTATCTTTTAAAAAATGCCCTTTTGACCCCCCAAACCGGGATTTTTTTCACAAAAAGTCTTCAAAAATGGATTATCCACGTGGTGGGTACACAGTTTTTACATTTGGCTGCTTCAAGTTGGCAGATCTGATGAGCGATACGCATTTGGGCCGTGACTGCAGGACGAGGGGGTAAGACTGCTAATGCAGGTTTGCATTAACCACTGAAGGGCAAGTGGGGACAATGTTCTTACTTTTGATTCACAGGGGGTACCCCCATACAGGCCTGAAAAGGCCTCAAAACGTCCGCTGGGATGCTGTTTCGCCACACGGGAAAGGAGCACCTTCTCCCACCTCACCCCATGTCACCCCCTCTTTCTTTGCAAAACCCCCTGCATTTTTCTCCATGTTCAAAATAAAAAAATTTGAAAGGAGGAATAGTTTTTTGGAAAGTCCTTACTAAAAGACGGGAAAAAACCAGCTATTCTCAAATCCCTCTAATCAAAACAAAAATTTCTGGATTCAAATTTTAAAATGCAAGGGTCTATCAACAAATCAGACGGGGGAAAAGTCCAAAAAACACGTATCTGTTATGTTTTTTTTATAAAAAACGTATTTTTTCACCTTTCAATTCACCTTGGTGAATAAGAATTCTTTTTTAAAAAATTTTCTGATGCTGGGGTCAAAAAACAGTCTGGGGGCGCAAAAATCAAAAAACACGAACTGTTATTTTTGAATAAAAAACTGATTTTTTGCACCTTTTAAAACCCTTGGTGAATATAGAATTTTTGTTTTAAGTTTTCTAGACGCGCAATGAAAAGTGCGGGGCGCAAAACAAAAAACACTAACTGTTATTTTTGATATAATAAACGGTTTTTTTGCACCCTTTTAATTCACCTTGGTGAATATAAAATTTCTTATTAAGTTTACTAATGCTGCTCAAGAACATGCTGGTCGCAAAAGTCAAAAAACACGTAAATTTATGTTTTTATATAAAAACGGTATTTTTTTGCACCTTTCATTCACCTGGGGTGAATATAGAAAAAGCTGTTTTAAGATTTATAATGCGGGGGTCAATGAACATGCTGGGTGCGCAAAATCAAAAAACACTAACTGTTATTTTTTATATAATAAACTGTATTTTTTGCACCTTTCAATTCACCTTGGGAATATAGAATGCTGTTTTAAATTTACAATGCGCGTCAAAGAACAGGGTGGGTGGCCCCAAAATCAAAAAAAACTAACTGTTATTTTTGATATAATAAACTATTTTTTGCACCTTTCAATTCACCTTGGGAAAAATAGAATTGCTGTTTTAAGATTTTCTAGATGCTGCGCAAAGAACAGTGCTGGGGGCGCAAAAGTCAAAAAAACTAAATGTTAATTTTTTTATATAATAAACTTATTTTTTTCACCTTCAATTCACCTGTGGGGAAATTTAAAAAATTGCTGTTTAAGATTTTTCGTAGATGCCCGGCGTCAATAACAGTGCGGGGGCGCAAAAATCAAAAAAAACGTAAATGTTATGTTTTGAATAATAAACATTTTTTTTTACCTTTCAAATTTACCTTGGTGAAAAATAAATTGCGTTTTAAATTTAAAGAGATGCTGGGGGTCAAGAACAGTGCTATGCCAAAAGTCAAAAAACACTAACTTTATGTTTTGAAAAATAAACGGTATTTTTTGCACCTTTCAATTTCACCTGTGTGAAAAAAAAATTTGCTGTTTTAAGATTTACGTAAAAAGCGCTCAAGAAAATGTGGGCCAAAATAAAAAAACACTCGTAAATTTTCGGAGATACACTATTTTTGGAAACAAACAACCTGTGCGACTCCAAATTCTGTTTTTGTAATTTAAGTGCAAGGGGATATAAAACGTCACAGGTATAATGGGAAAAATTTGAACACCTACTAAAAATTTAAACGATAATAAAAGTGGAGTTTTCAGCAACAAAAGACCTGCTTTTACTAGAAATGAGTTTTACCAATATAATTTCAGGCCCCCAAAATCCAGAAATATTTCAATAGCAAACTTTTTAAAAATAAAGATATTCCACTACAAGTCTACACTAACTTGGTGAACTTTATCCAGTTTTTCTTTATAATGAGCTTGCTGGTCCCCCCCCCCCCCCCCCGCCCCCACCGTCGGAATTTACGGGGGTAATTCTGTTTTAAAAATTTCTCTAGATAACTACATAAAATGTTCAAATCCCAATATAACAAAAATTTGGGAAAGGGTCACACTAAATAAGGTTTCTCTGTGCAAAATAGACAATTTTTTTCTACTTTTTGGCCACAGGCAAACACAGGTCCATCCCTTTATAAACGCTGAAGAACAGGCTGAAAACAGGAAACGCCTTTCTATGTAAAAAAGGTCATTGATTTTTTCCAGCCAACGCAACCCAAAACTCCCCGTCATACGTCGCACACACATCTCACCCTCCTATTCTTAATCCATTTTCTGGCCGCCAAAATTACAGGGAAACGCCAAAAAGGCGCGATCTTAATAGTGATGCACAGATTTTAACCTTAATTACGCATATCGGAAATTTTATCACCATAAAAACCTTGCCGATTTCAACTTTGTCGATAAAAATCGCTCAACACTACTATAATTCTCCAACTTTTCCAGATTCTTACTTATTTTGCTATCCAAATCCTTAAACAGCTGTGAATCTTTGTAAGGTTCTATTGAAGCTCTAGTAGTTGACTCTTCATTAATAGTGGTGACCAATGCTCCTGCGATTTGACTAACAGCTGCATGTGCTTGAAAGAGCAATCACTTTTTTTTGTCGTTTCACACGGTGCGGTTTTGTGGCGTTAGTTTCCAAAGCTGTTTGAGATGCAAATACCTTTTCGTTCTTTGCGCGGTTAAGCAAAAAGTCCAAAACAAAGGGGCGTTTTTTAATGTGCAGAAACGCACCATTTTTTAAAGAATCCTTATTTCAGTCGGCAACAGAAACGCATTATAGAAACCAATGTTGTGGTTTTTGCGAGTCAGGCAGAAACACGTGATGAAGCAGAACGGGTGACACATGACAGGGGAAAATGAAAATAAACAAACCATGTCGTCTACAGGAGGAGGTCGATTTTCGTGTCTCTGCTGTTTTTTTTGGGAATAAACTTTTCTCTTCTTTTCCCTTTGGGGATGGGGGCAGTCGGCTG
>JAODAL010059018.1:0-21737 GCA_025379985.1 Phyllomedusa bahiana
AGACGAACCCCCTAAAGGGAATGAAAAACATATAAAAAAGTGGCATACTTAGCTTATAGCTTCTCCTGTTTAGGAGGGGAAAAAAAAATGATAGTCCCCTATAGACTATAGGAGCCGAACAGCGAGTTCAGCCCAGTGCCGCCAAGCAATGACGCCACCCTTTCGGAAGGAAAACCCCCTTTCCTTTTTTCCCAAACAAAGGAAAGGAAGGCGTGCCCCTTTCCCAAACGCCCCGGGCATTACAAGGCGGCACTGGGCGCAACTCCCGCAAGTCCTCCTACTATTTTATATGGGACAAACACTCACCTCCCCAAACAAGAAGCTATACCGCTAATATTTCCACGTTTTTTTAATTTTTTTTAAAGCCTAAGGTGTTCGTCATAGAACTAAAGTCTTTTATTCCCCCAATTTAAAAAAATGAAATAAAGTTCAATGTTTGCCATACAGCCTAAAGTGTAAAGTTTTTTTTTCTAAAAACATGCAAAAATCTACCAACCATTTTCAGGCGGGGAAAGGGAACTAGTTTAAGGGTTTAAGGGGGTTTTAACATGGCAAAAAAACAAAACCCCCGGGCGGATTTTTCTGTTTTTGCATTTTGTGGGTTCAAAAACCTTTTAGAGGGAAAGAACATGGGTTTTAAGTTTTTTATTTTGCCGACTTTTTAAAAAAAATCTAGCGGGAAAAACTGTTGGGAGTTGGGGGCCGGCGGCCCCAAAACTTTTTATTAAAATCAATGTAAAAGGCTGACATCGCTTTTTCAGTTTTTTAAATCCGAAAAACCCTCGTAAAACCGGGCCAAAAAAACCCTTTCCATGGGGACAAGCCCTAAATTTGGACAGCGAAAAACCGCAAACCGCCCAAAAAAACCGTCCCCCAAAACCCTTTTTTAATAATGATAACATAAACCCGGCGGATTTTTTTAAACAGAATGCACTGGCAAATTTTTTGGGTTGCCCTGTGGGCCGTACCCCCAGTGCCTGAGGTTCTTGGGACCCACCAAATAAAGGGTGATACTTGATTCTGATTTTATAGATTTTTTGGGCCCACCATAAAGCTGATTAATTGGGGCCCATTTTTAAAGTTGGGTTTTTTTTTTGTCCCCGAGCGTAACTTGAAAACCTGTTTCCCCGGGGGCAAAATGAAATGGGCCCCCCCAGGCACAATGGGGCCCCTTTCAATGTTGTTGCCCCCTTTTTGTGGGATAAGGACTTTTTGGGGCCCCCCAGGCTGCCGGGCCCCTAGCAACTGCTGCTTCTTCACCCCCCCATAGCTACCCCCCGTTGGGGTTTCAACCCCTAAAAACTAATTCTTTTGGGGCCAAACCCTAAATCTTTATTGTTGGGGCCCACCACGGAGTTTTTTTTTTTTCCTAGGGCCCCCCCCCCAACGGGGTTCATTCCTAGGGCCCCCCAGCGGGGTTCATTCCAGGGCCCCCCAGCGGGGGTCATTCCCAAGGCCCCCCCAGCGGAGTTCCCTCCCAAGGGGAAAACCAGCGGTTTCAACCCTAGGGCACACCGCGGAGTTCATCCCCCAAAGGGCACAAACCAAACGGGAAGGTTTATTCCAAGGGGGCATTCCCCTCGGATTTTATTTCCCAGGGCACACCCGCGGGGTTCATTCCTAGGACAAAAAACCAGGAGGGTTTTTTTCCCAGGGCACACCAGCGGATTTTAATTTCCCAAGGGGCCCCAGTGGAGTTTTTTCCTAAGGGACCCAAACGAGTTTTATTCCTTTGGACACACCACGGAGTTTATTTTCCCCGGGCACACCACGGAAAATTTATCCCAAGGGCACACCCGGGGGAGTTCAATTTCCCAAAGGGACACCACGGAGTTTTATTTTCCCAGGGCCAAAACCCCCGGAGTTTTTATTCCCCTTTGAAAAAACAAACCCCGGAGTTCAATTTCCCAGGGGCACACCATGGAGTTTTATATTTCCCAGGGGACCCCCCAGGGAGTTCATTCCTAGGGCCCCACCGCGGAGGGCATTCCAGGGCACAACCCCGTTGGAATTTTGTTCCTAGGGCACACCACGAAGTTTTATTCCTAGGGCAAACCATTTGGGGTTCATTCCCTAGGGGGCACCAGCGAAAGTTCTTTTCCAGGGAAAACCAGGGGAGTTTCCTTTCCTAGGGGACACCAGCGAAGTTCATTTTCCCCCGGCACCCCCGGGGGTTCATTCCTAGGGGAAAACCATGGATTTCAGTCCTAGGGCACACCATGGAGTTTAAATTTTTGGGCCCATTTTTACAGCTACCCAAAAACTTTTCATACCTGCATGGAGGGGTCCAAACAAAGAAAAGGGGTGCTTTTCCAAGGTTTAGCCCACTCCCCTGTGGGCCAGTCCCCCGGGAGGGTCCGGGAAGTAAACACTCCAGCTGCCACTCCCATTTATACACCTGCAAATTGATCATGTAGTGAGGAGGACACTGGGCCCAAAAAATCCTCCAAAAATTTGGGGACTCTATAACGGGTTTGGGCCCCCACCTATCATACATATTTAACACCTATTTTTTGGATAAAAAAACATTTTTTTTGTGGGAAAAACCCCTTTTTAAAGGGGAAACTTTCACTAGGGGGACAGTTTAAAGCTGTGCAAAAATCAATTTTTTGACAAAAACGCGCCTATTACAGCCACTTATTACTACTGTTTAATTTTTGCCCGTTTTTCCAAAAATCCCGTGTTATCTGCTTGGGTACTGAGGGTGATCACATTTGTCCCCCTTTGTGGGTGTGTGGGATCTAAGGGGAGTCCTTGGGTTGGATCTATATGTAACAGACCCCTTTTAAAATTTTTATAAGTGTTAAATGGGAAAAAAACCACTTTAACTCTAGAAGTTTTCCTTTTCACACCCTGTTTTGGACTAGGGTTTTTAGGGCCCATAGGGGGGAGTTGATTCATTTGGGCCCACCATTGAGTTTTTTTTTGGGGCCCAGGGGGATTTTTTTTTTTGGTTCTTAAACCCTTTCACTACTGTAAAAACTGAAAATGTTTCCCATACTCTGCTTTTTTCCCCTGCCAATTTTTTTTTTGCCCCTTCCCGAGCAAAGTACAATACCGTTCAAAAGTTTGGGGTTACCCAGACAATTTGTTTTTTCCCTGCAAACTCAAACTTTTAAATTTTTCAAATGGGGTTTTTCAAAATGAATAGAAATAAAGTCTGGGCATTGAAAAAGGGCGAAATAATGATTTTTAAAGGAAATTTAAAAATTTTTTTTTACTTTAAACTTTGGGCCTTTACCCAAAAAATGCCCCTTTGCAAGGGAATTCCACATTGTAACCTTTGGCAATTTTAGCTGTTTAATTTTGCTGAGGGGAATCTGGAGAAATTTTACCCTGTAAAGCAGAGGTGGGTTTGCTGGACCCCCCGCAACGACGTTTTAAGCTACGCCAGGAGCGGGGTTTTAAAATAGCCCCCCCCGGGAATTTACCAAGCCCCCCAAAAAAAACGGAAAGGGGCATGCTTTCGGCGTGAAACTACCCCCGGTTTGCTAAACCCCCGAAGTGACTTTTTTTTCGGTGGCGGCCGGGTACCGCCTTTACCCGAATCGAAAACCAGGCTTTGTCAGGGACCGGCAGAAGGTCAAAGGGGAGGCGGCAAGGTTTGTTGGGCAGAGACAAAGGGAATTTCAGGGCACGGCCAAAAAGGGAAGGTCAGGAAACGTACCCGGGAAAACTGTACACAATAATCAAAAAAGGAAAAAGAACCCGCTAACGCACACCAACAAACTGGCAGAGAGTGCTCGGGGGGGTAAATTTCCCAAAATGGGACCACGGCCGTCAATAACAATTAAAAGTTTTTCCCGGGCCCTTTTAAAAACCCAAAACCCCCGTCGCGCCCTAAGCAGCGGTACTTTCGCGGGGGCTGTCAAGCCAGACACAGGGGCGGGGACTGGTGATTTCGGGGTTTTTCCCGCCAAAAGCGAAGGACAACGGGTGCGGGCGCCGCGGCCAAACCCGGGGCCACCCAGTAAGCGCGGGGAGGGCCGCGGCGAGCGCCCCTAAAAACCAAAAAACCCCCCAAAAGCTTTTCCCCCCCACAAGTTTGGGTTGGCTTTTAAAGGACACTTTTTGGGGGCCAAACCCAAAAGGTCCCAAACTGCTCCCACAAAAAGCTCAATGGGTTTTTAGATCTGGGGACTGCGCTGGCCCACCCCCATTACAGATAGAATACCCCGCTGCCCGCTTCTTCCCCAAATAGTTTTTTGCATAATTTGGAGGTTTTTTTGGGGGAAATTTTCCTTTTTCCCGGAAAGTAATTGGCTTTTTAAAATCAAACGCTAACCACAAAAATAGGGCCTGGGGGTTACAAAAGGAGAGCCTTCCCTTTTTCAAAAAACCCTTTTACCTTTTACCAAAACCCCACTTTAAACCCGCACCAAAGCAACCCCCGGACCATCACATTACCCCCACCAGCTTGACAGAAAGGCTCAGGGGACTCTCCAGCATCTTTTCCCCGTTGTTTTTTGTGCCACAAATTTTTCTTCTGTGTATCCAACACCTCAAAAATTCGATCGTTTCCTTTCCCTCACACTTTTTCCAATCTTTTCCCCTGCCAATGCCTGGGTTCTTTAGCCCATATTTTTAAACCTTTTTCCCTTTTTTTAGCCAGTCTCAGATATTGGGTTTTTTTTTGCCCCACCTTTCCCTGAAGGCCAGCATCCCCGGATTCCCCCCTTCACTTTAAATTTTTTACCTGGGATTTTTCGGGTACTATTTAATGAACGCCATTTAGGACCTGTGGAGGTGTCGATTTCTCAAACTAGGATTTAATGTACTTGTCTGTTTCCATTGTGAGCGGGGCCCCCCTTCTCTTTCTACTTGTTAAACCTTTTGTGCTTCCTCTGAAAAGGTTTGACACCCCCGTTGAGGAAAAACTTTATTTTTTTTGGGAAAATTTTTGGGAGGAATACCCCTTATCCTCAGCAAAAAGAATAGACTGTCGGTTTCACATGAAATTCTCTTTTTCTGCCCTTTTGCGAGTTTAAAAAACGAACCAACAAAACTAATGCTTCGATTCTCAAATAGCTCAAATGAAGGTCAGTTTTATACTCCTCTAATCAGCAAACTGTTTTCAGCTGGCCAATAGCTTTCTTACACTATTATTGTAATGTCCATTAGAACACTGAGTTGAGGTGGTTGAAATGAGCCTCTATACACCTATGTTAGATATTTCATTAACAACTCAATGTTTGCAGCTAGAATATGAATTACCACATAACATGTACAACTGTATTTTTCTGATTCATTTAATAGGGGATTTATCGCATCCTTAGTTTTGCTGATTCCATCACTGCTCTCAGCCTTCTCAACTCTGGAAATTGCAAGGGCGTTTCTTCCCCGTCGCCCAGCTGGGTGACATCATCCCACCCCCTTCACTTTTCCTGCTGGCTCCCGAGACTCCGCCCCCCCCTCTAGAGTCCTCATGTCACTCCGTTACTTTCCCATGCAGTCTTATTTTGTAAGAGCTGTATAACATACCACAGGCTGCATTCAATCTAGACTGAGCACTGATCTCTCCTCTCACAGCTGGAGATGTGGTTACAGTTGAATCCACTCTATTAACGGCACGATATCACCCTTCTATGCAGAGAGTTAGCACCGGGACCAAACTGTTATGTTTCTCATTGTAGAATCTGTTCAGTCTTTTCTGCAGGTTGGAGAAGAAAACAAAATGCTACAGCCCCTAACTGTGAGTCAGGCAGGGATCGAACACAAATTGTGCTATTTCTCTGATTTGTGTAAGCCCTTCAGTGTATTCTTTCTTTCTCTCTGTATACAAGTGAAAATGTGCCGATCCCTTACTCTGAGTGAAGACACAGGTATGCTACAATAGCGACTGGGGGCTTACAGAATGTAATAATGGAGCTCTCAGCTAGTGGATGCAAGAGGAGGAATCCGAGGAGAATCCGACTAGCACTGGATATCAGTGTTACAAAAAAACAAAAAAAAAAAAACACAAGATAAGGAAAACTGTGAATACAAAGACAGCTTTTCTAATGACATCCAATTGCAAAGTTTCTTGTTTTCACTGTCCCCTTATTCTGAAGACCATTTAATGAAAAGAGAAAAACCCTTAGTTAGCTCAGTGAAGAAAAAACTGCTTTTCTTTCAAATAAAGGACATTTTCCTAAGTGACCCAAACTTTGAATGGTAGTGTATTATCCATGTTACAAACAAACATGTAAGTCACCATTCACAGGGGCCCAAAGGGGGTTTCCCGTAGCCCTGTGTGGCCAGTCCTGATGCCTGTTCACTACGCATCAGATGAGGCGGCCATTATATCTCTATGATGGATTCTTACAGACCTGAGAGAGAAAACCTGCCCCTGCACGCCTCTGTATGAATTCACTATATATCGGAAGTTAATATAAAGGCCTCATTATGTTGCCTAAACCCCTTCATTCACTTCTTCAACAGAGTTCAATAATCGCATGTCTGACTTCTGCATTGATGTGGGGCTTCCACCATAGACACATATTTCAAATCCAGAACATATAGCTTACATGTCACAGACGTCGTTACAGTTCATATTTTAAAGTGGATTCAGTAATTGTTCAATTTGCTATTGAGTTAGAACACACACTGAGACAAGCAAAAAGTTAACAAATGTTTTGAACTTTTGAACACTGGTGGGTAGAGTTGAAAAAAAAAAACTTTTTTTTTTTGTATCCAAGCCCATCTGCACCAACATTGGGAATGTGTGGAAGAGACCTGGGTAAGATTTTGGTTAAGACTGCTTAATCTGATCCAGGCCCAGAAGGATTAGGCGTATTGAAAACCAAAAGGGGGATTTCCAAATACTAACAAAATGTAAAAATTAACATTTTGATTTTTGGGGAGCAAAACGTAAAAATGCGTTACAGGAAAAAATCTGCAAAACTAAGCAGATCTAAATACTTGCAAGTCAAATTTATGTAAAAGATTTTAAGAGATGTATAAAAAATTTACAGTAGCTGTATGTACAAAGCTGTAGGGGTTGGAGAATAGGGGAGCCGAAGTCACAAGTTCAAAAACATTGTTCCATTTGCTTGTCAGTGAAAATAATTTAGGGGATATGATTTTAGAACACAAAAAAATTGTAAATAGCAAAACATGCGAACATTTGTGGAGTCTCTGAATTTTTTCAAAAATAGTATTCCCCTCCTCAGATCGCATACATGACCTCAATCTGATCTTTTTATTTCCAGCTAAAAAAACACCCTCTCAAAACCAATTTGATTTGGGGGGCAAAGGGTGCCAAAGGGCAACATTCTAAAAATTTAAAGGGTTTTAAAGGAAATTGCCTCAGCCACAGTAAATTTTGATGAATGATTGAACTCTTCACTTCTTTGAAACGTTTTTTTTTTGAATCTGTTTTTCCAGGGGCGGAACTTATCCCCTGGGGAGCGCTTTTTCCTGCCCCTGTCATCAATACAGCCTTGTTAAGGGGTGAAGATATGGGAGCAGTTAGCAGGCGACCCAATTCTCTTGCTCTTTGAACTGAAAACGAAAAAACTGGACAACTATTTTATATTTTGGAATTTGGGGTCGGTCCTTTTATGACGACCTGATCCTTTCAAAAAAGGCAGAATCCAGACTCCGACTTTGACTCCACAGCCCTGGCTTTTTCCCGCAAAGAATGGTTTTTCAGTCAGATTTTAAAGTGGGTTCGTATTTAGAATCTCAAAATCCTTGTAAAAAATGCTAGACCCCAAAGAAAATCCGAGCTGTTTTTACACAGTTTTTTTTTCTAAGGTCAATTTGAAAAACTTAGAAAAATGTTATATAATCGTCGGAAAAAGCGGATCACATTTTGTTCTATCACAGCCGAAACCACTTGAAAGAAAGGGAATTACAAAATGAAAAAAAGACTGCGGATTCCAATTAGAAACCGAACAGTATTTTTTAGTCGTGTGTAGACACGGTTCAGGTGGATGACCTTCCCCTTGTTTTGTATAGTTAAAAAATGTAATGAAAGATCACCACATTATTTCAAATGGCCTTGTATATGAAAATATCTAGATCTAAGACGTTTTGTTGCCAAAATTAATAGATTTCATATATAAAAAAAATGAAAGAGTAGTTCTGATTGGTGGCTATGGGCAACAAAGAAAGTCTTAGACCTAGACCTAGTTTTCATACATTTCTTATATTTCCTCCAAAATCTCATTCAGTTTCTGCCTTGATGTAGCAGCTGCCTCCTGTGTACAGGCCACATTTATACTTGGTAGGAAAACTGCTTTAGGCTAGAGACGCGTAATGGCATGTTCCGGGTATCGGTGAAATTGATTGTGAGAACAAGTCTGTACTCTTTTTATCTGGAGCATGTGATTTGTTTTTTTTAATCTCAGTAACCAATATTTATTTAAAAAACTGCTTGTATGAGCTCTTAGTTTGTTTGCCTAATCTTAGAATTCACCACGCTGTGCTTAAGAATCTATGCAAAATGTGACCTCATAGTTATCATGCAGTTTTAACTGCATGATAACCTTCTGTTGACTTTAAATGCCCGGGCATTGGTCATTTATCTCTTGTATGGATGTCCGTGCAGAGATCACAACACTAAGGCTATGTTCACACGGGGTAATTTCGGCGCGCATTTTGCCACATATATGCGCTCTAATATGGTCAACATGCGCACCGAAATTACGGTAATCCACAATTCTCAAAGAGACATCCATAATTCTCATAGAGAACTATGGATTACGCCTCCTCTCCCCATTCGTACACTAAGATCGTAATGTACGAGCGGGGAAATAAGTGACATGTCAATTACTTACGCCGAATACGCGCCGTGAGTAATGAAAGTCAATGGGGCCAGCGGGCTGTACGCGCCGCAGTACATCGAGTGAACACACCCTAAGGTTATGTTCACATGGCGTTTTTGCGGGCCGCAAATACAGTAATTCATAGCTCTCATTGAGAGCTAGGCTTACCTGCCGTTTTCCCCAACATGGGTATTGTATGCTGGGAGATGGGAAAGTTAAAGTCAATGGAAGCCGGCATAGAGCATTTTAGAAGTACTTGCTAGCCAACATGTACTTCAAAAACACCACGCATATAGTGATGCGTAAAGTAGGCACTGCAAGACCCCTAGAAGACTCCATGTGAACTCACCCTAATTGTGCAGATGCGCGGGAGGAGAGCCAGCTGTCATCGTTAGCCGAGCTCTCCACCAAGAAGACAGGGAGGGTTTATTATCATCCCATCTTCTTCCAGATCACTGCATATACAGAGCTCAATGAGCTCTGTATTCATAGATAGGCAGGAAGTTTCCCAGCTTCTGGCCTTCCAGCGCCGTGATTGCCAGGGTTCAGTAATTGTATGAACTGCTTATCAGACCCAGATCAGTTCTACAGTGACTTTAGGGGCTGTTCACACGGCACAGTGAAAAACCCGGGTCGAAATTGCGCCCGGAATTTGCACTGTTTTGCGGCCTTTGCACCCCCCCTTGCATTGAATGTTCATGTTCCGCCCAAAAATCGGCAGAAGAATAACATGCTAAATTTTTTTTTTCGGACCGCCGACGGTCTGAAAAACTCCCAATAGAAAACCCCGCAGAGGGGACAGCTGCGCATTTTTCCCATTAAGGCCAAATTTTAAAAGTTGGCACCCGGTTTTTTACAGATGTTTTAAAACCAAAACTTTCTGAAAACCGGTGAAAACCTGGCCATGGGCAAGCCCTTTGGATTTGATTTCCCCTTTTTGTAAATGGGGCTAAAAACACTATAGTTTCAGGGAAAAAAAAAAAAAAAAAAAAAAGTTTAAAAAAAATTCCCCCCACAGGGAAAAAAACAATTTAAAAAAAAAAATAATAATATATTGTAGTATAAACAAAATAAAATAAATGTTTAAAAAAAAAACAAAAAAAAACAAAGCACAAAAAGCAACTTTTAACCCCACCACGGCACCCCAAGGGCTTGTCCCCACCTAGGGTTTTTTGGGGCGGTTTTCGGTTTTTAAAGCCCTCTGTAAACTGTCCTTTCAAACTTTAGTACGGGAAAATCTATGGAAAACCCTGCGGCGGTCCCCACTGCACGGGGTTTTTCCCCCAGGCTTTTTTTTTTTTGACCGCTGGGTCCAAAAAACCTGAGCATGTTTATTCTTTCCACCCGGTTTTTTGGTGGAATATAACAGCTCAAATTTGGGGGGGAGGGCTTTTCTCTGCAAACACTTGAAAAAGCCGTCCCCCAGGGGGGTGGCACGGCCACAAAAAAAACAAATACCGTCGGATAACCCCAGTATTTGCTCTCTGCTTGGGGACGGGCCCAAAACTTTATATAAACCTACATATAAATACACAATTGCAAAACTTTTTTTAAACCCCTTTTGCTGTAAAAAAAAGTTTTTTACAAAATATATATAAAAAATCTATTTTTCTATTTTGAAATATATAAATATATGTCACACACACATTGTAAGTAATAATAATATATATAAAAATAATAAAAAAACTAATGAAAAATGACGTAAATTGAACCCTAAAATCATGGAAAAAATAAAGCAAAGAAATTAGTAGACAAAACAAGTGCAATAGAGTGTTAAAGTGTTCAAGCCCGTGTGTACTAAAGACAATGAAAATGGGGCCTTGGGTAAAAGCAGGAAAGCGACCCAGTCACAAACTGGTTAAGCCATTCTTAGAAATCTCAATAAAAAGAGTCCTTGTAGATATTTCCAATAAACAATCCAACATCTATGGGTAGGTGAGATTCGATATTTTTTTTCAACTTTTTTTTTTTTATTTGCAAAAAATTTTCCGAAAATTGTTGAAATCCCAAAAACAATTAAAACACACTACATATATTGTTTTTTTATTTTGTAAAAGTTTTTTTTTCACTTTTTTAATTTTTCAAAAACCGGGTAGCTTTTTTTTTTTTTTTAGTTTGTTGTATTTTTCCTCCCTTAGGCTATGTCTACACAGCACTGGGGTTCTCACAATTTCATTTTTTTGAATCCACCGAAAACCAAGGACCTGGCCTGGTAACTTCAATAGAAAAAACTGTACGTAGCTACACACAAAAGGTTTTCACTGAAGCCACCGGCCCTCCAGCTAGAAAAATTTCTTCTTTGGCTGAATACCCAAACGATTCCCGTCACCCAGACTGGGCCAGCATGAAATCCGAAATGTTACTGTGGGTTTTTGCACAAAAACCGTGCAAAAAAATGGCGGTGTGGTTCGACAAAGTTAAAATACTGTTGGATTTCCGACAGTATTTTAACTTTGTCGTGAAGACATAGCTTAAAATGTTTTGGTATTTTTTTTTAGAAAAAACATTTTTTGGTTACAAAAAATGCATGAAGCAAAAATAGAAAAAAACAGATACTGCAATGTTGTTTGATGCATTTTGTTATAGTGTTATCTTCCACATTGCAAATCATGTGATGGATTACATGATTTGTGATCAGAAATATTGCGGCAGAAATAAACATGCATGTATTAATAAAACATTTTTTTCAAAAAAATGCATGAAGCCGAAAACAAAAACCCAGCTGTGTGTTGCATTTTTTTGAAATGTATTCTTTTTAAGGTTTTTTTTTCCCCATTTTCCAAACTGTTGATGGGTTACAAATTTTGTTCTGGCGGTGGAGGGGAATGCACAAAAAAAAAAACAAAACCGGACAATACACACTTTTTTTTGCAAAAAATTCAAGAAGGAAAAAAAAAAAAAAAAATTGTTTTTGCATTGTTGGGTTTATCATGTTTTTATAGTTTTATTTTCCACTTTTTTAAATTTTGCATGGGAATCATATTTTTTAAAAAGGAAAAAAAATGTAGCAGAAAAAAATGTATGTATTTACACACGTTAAATAAAAGCTAGAAAAAATGCATGACGCCGAAAATAAAAACCGCATTGTCACATCATTGTCGCATTGTTGTTTGACGCATTTTTTGTAGCGTTTTTTTCCCCCAACATTGCAATTAATATGATGGCTTATATGATTTGTGAAGCAAAAAAATGCATGAGAAAGAAAAATGCCTGCACCAAAAATAAGACATCCCCCAAAAATAGGACCCAGTGCATTTTTTTTTAATGCAATTCAGAGTTTGGCTGCTTATTTTTATGTTTGTATGACTACATTTTATTAATACATTTTGGGTGTTTTGTTCAACCAAAAAATGTGAATTATGTTTATAGAAAAAAACATCCCCAAAAATAAGTCTTTTCTCGTCTTTAGGAGCAAAAATTTAATAAAGACACGTCTTAAAAATTTTTGGGGTCTTTAGAAAAAATGCAAAATCGCCTAAAAGATAAGGGAACCCTGTAATGATGTAGGTTTTTTTACATTTTGTTCCCCATCAAAAAACCGCCAGTTAAAAAAATCATGTGAATTGAGCCCCAAACTTGAACAAGTAAATGGAGAGCTTTCCCCTCGTTACGGGAGGGGATCCGCACCATACTGCTCAGCCTGAGATTTAGCTTGTACAAAGACCCGCCGCCGGTGGCGCTGTGGGACGCGCGTCCTTGTGTCTTGGTGAAGTTGCTGCAGGCCTGGCTGCCCGGCAGGTAACAGTCGTTGTGTCGGCCGGGGCGTGCTGGGTGCAGGGGGGGTGGGGGCATTGTGCGGGGGGCCCCTTGCGTGACCATGGGGTTCGGGGCCGCCCCTGCGGGTGTTAGCCGGGGTGGTTTTATTGGGGGCACAGTCCCCGGGGGCATTTTCCGTCCCGGGGAGCGCCCCCGCTTCACTGCCATGTGGGGGTTTCCCCTGACAGACCGGAGGTTCTGCACTTATTAACCCTTTAAGCTTTGTACTCCCTTAAAGGGGAGCTCCACTTTTGGAGACACTTAGATCATCCTGGTTTCTATGAGATTTGATGATTGTTGTCATAGAGGCAGCCACAAGGGTTTCCTTCTATTAACCCTTCGTTAGACTTCTTCACATGAGCTTGTCCTGGAGGTGCTAATAGTCAGATGACCACTTGGGTGGATCTATAGTCCTAGCAGCTGTCATGTGCCCACTCTGAAGAACCTTGTCGTTTTATTGTAGGGAATAACACTTTGGTGACTTTTTTACCAGCGCACTTTTGGGGTTTCTGACATATGGGCTAAATCCATAACTTTGGTAAGTCCTCCCCTTTGCAGGCTTGGAGTCGCAAACCAAAGCCCCGACCCAACGCCTCAATTTCCCAAACCTCCGACTCCGACTCCCTCATACACGGTGCAATTTTAAGTGATAACTTTTCTGATAAAATGGGAACACAGGCTGTTTATCACCTTATATACAATAATTTAAGCAAATTTTTTAGAACCCCACACTGACAACAAAATTGTTAAAAAATGTTTTGAAACTTTTGAAAAGTGGAAAGAGGAAACCCGGATCAGATTTTGGTCAAGAAAATTATTTAAAACTGATTCAGGGGGGCCAAAGGATTCATGTTTGTGCTGGAAACCAAAGGCAATTTTTCCCAAAAACTAACAAAAGAATAAAAATTAACATTTTGATTTTTGAGTAGCAAAACAGTAACCAATAGCCTTTAAAATGACAAGATTCTGCAGAACCCAAAGGGGAATGCCCAAAAACTTTGCAAAATCATTTTTTATTTATAGGTCGGGAAGATGACGTATAAAAAATTTTCTCCCTTTGCACTGCCCTCAAACTAACTGGACTAAATTAAAAATTTTGGGGGTTTGGGGCCATTTTGTGACGACCCGACTCCTGCAAAAAGACACCGGCCCAACCCACACCCCTGTCCCTTACGCTGACGTTTTGGGTAGGGGAACGGGGAGACCCGGCGCTCACCCATTTGGGGATTCATGTTTTCGACATTTGAATACCCAACACATGGCTCGGTTTTTTACCATAGTAAGATGGGAGGCCATCTCCCGTTCTTGAGGGAGATACATAAGCCCCTTAAAAAGGTTGTCTCACACAAGGATTGCTTTTTTGTTAAAGATCTTGCAAAACAAGTCACTTTGAATATTTTCCCCATTAACAGGCCCTACCTATTCGAAAATTCCCCTTGGGGGGCTCTTCAGCTCCTCAAGCCCCGCATAGCTACAGACCTTTTTGATCCTCCTGAAGGGCAGCACTGGTTCTATAGCTCAACCTGACCTCCTGCAGTAAAGAAGCCAGTAAACCCTCCTAAATTAAAAAAGAAACCAAAGAAAAAGGACTGAGGTGGGAATCATTTATTGAGAAAACCCCTTTTTAAATCGTTCCCCATTTATTCTGCTGTTTCCAAGTACTGTCATTAGGTGGGGCTCATCTCATTTTGTTATGGGGCCCTATGGATTTTAGTTATGTCACTGCTTGGGCATGTTTACATATTTGCCCACAAATACTTCTGATGTGGGGACTTAAAGGAAACCGGGCCATCCCAAAATTTTTTTAAATAGGGCCGGGCGGGAGAAAAAATTTTAAACGGGATTTTCCCCAGTTTTTCACTTCAAAGCCTCTCGAGACCCGTTCCTCTTCTGGTGCCTTGTGCTGTCACAGGGGAGATGTTTGCTCTTCATCCACTCACTGCAGCACCCTGTTCAGTTGAGACACCAGAGGTACAAGGGAGGCCTGGACAATCAGAGGGGGGACCAGGGGGGTCTTTCAAACCCCCTTTTTTTTTAAAAATACTTCCCCGCCATACTTTTTATATTTTTAAAAACCAATGAAATCTTTATATAACACCATGGGCAACATTATAACGGGGCTGACCAGAAGTCGGCTCTTTCAGCCCGAAAACTAGCGCTTCCCTGTTCACTATATTTTTAATAATTAGGCGCATTATTGGGCACCTGCGGCACTCTGTAATGCGCCTGAGATCGGGAGTGTGCTGGAGGCGTGTCGCACTACAACCATACGATTCTACACATTTATGTCTAGTACGGCAAGTGCAGGCGCATTACTGCTGGAACAGGTAAACCACTATGAAAGTGTTTTACCTGAGCCAGAAGTGTCATTTAGTAGCTAGAAAGAGCTAAATCTATGACCCACAGTAGAACTGGTTCATAGATTCAGGCGCATTCTACACTACAAAGGCGCACAAAAGAAATGGCGCCTGGGCACCAAAAATCATGCATGTCGTCCATAGAGTCCATATAATAGAAACAGGGGTCATGGCACTTATTTTTTTTCTTTTCTAACCTAAGCCTCGCTCAGTCTAGAGATAACTTATCCTGAGTCCTCAGTAAAACAAAGTATGCAGCAGCTGTGTTAAAATAAAAATCATTTATTAGATCCTCATGAAAAATCCAGGTGAGACTATAACTAAAGGTGCTCTCGCCTGAAACGCGTCAGCGGTTGTTTAGCCAAAATCTGGATTTTTAATGAGGATCTAATAAAGAAAACAATTTTTATTTTAATGGAGTTGCTGGATACCTTGCTCTACTGAGGACACATTCATTGCCCAGCAGTCCACTGGGATATCCGAGCACCTGTCTCATAGGAGTGTCTGGCTAAATACATATATATATCGGTAGGTTAGTTGAGTATTTATTTTGACAATCTATCATGTTTGGAGTACCCCTTAAGGTATGTGCACACGGCGTTTTGGGATACGTTTTCGGATCCGTGTTGGATCCAAAAATCGCATCCCAAAATGCTGCGTCGATTGGATCCGACACGTATCCAGAACGCAGCTGCGTGTTGGATGCAGCAGTATCGCACCCTATAGTTTACTATTGGGCTCCTGCTGCGTCTTTCGGACCAAGAATTGACATGGCAATTCTTGGAATGGATCCAAAAGACGCAATGAAACGCACATCGGCGATAACTCGTCTGAACGCTGATGCGTGTTTCATATTAAAAGCAATTAAATCATATTGCTATTTATTCGATACGTGTTGGGGTCCGACACACGGATCCGAACACATATCGAAAAGTGTATGTTATACGGAGTAAAACACGCCGAGTGAACATACCCTTTTTGTATGACACATCTAAGTAGTATATCTGTCCACATCCAATGATTTTCCCATCTCCGGTCCATATTTTTTTATCGACTCTTCATGCAATTCTTTTTCACATTCAGATAATGTGTTGCCGGCCAAGACAGCTGGTAACAAACACCGGCACTGGTGGGAATATGACATGATGGACGTCTCATAACATTGCACAGTTATATGAGCTGGAATTCGAATTAAGAGTAAGGCCCCGGTCACACGGCTTATTTGCCGACGGATTGGCGCCGTATTCCGCGCCGGATTTGCGCTTCAATACGGCGCCAATCCGTCGGAGTCATTACGGTAATCCACTGCTCTCATAGAGAACAGTGGATTCCGTCGCTCCCCCCGCTCGGCAAAACCGCCGCGGGGGAGAAAGTGACATGCACATTTTTTACGGCGCGGCGCCCGTAAACAAAAGCATTTTCTATGGGGCCGGAAGCGGCCCCACCCGCCCCGCTCCGGTCCCCCCCCGTCCCGCCCCTTATTTTACCGCCGATTTGTGCGCTCAATACGGCGCACAAATCCGTCGGGAATAAGCCGTGTGAACACGGCCTAAGAAAAAAATATAAGAAAAGAATTCCGTTGAGAAAGGTCCGAGTTGGACCGAAACGTTGTGAATGGAATCTGTCTAAAATGTGAAAAGAATCTATGTCTGAATGATTTTAATTATATGTTTGGGATGGTGAAGGTTGAAGATACATGTCTACAAATTTTGCTACAATAAAGAAGTTGACATAATACAGCTATCTCACTAATGAATTAATCTGCTGCCTACATTTGCAAGTTTGATATTGGTATTAATAGGCATTGCACCATTTAAAAGGATTGCCGGTGAATTACGTTTTATTGAACACTGCAGGTAACACCAGCCCTAGCATTACCGAGGTTAGGTTTATCAGAATCATTTGAGGAATAGAAACGTCTGACCTAGGTGACAGAAATGAAGCAGGATGAGAGTTGTCAGGTTTTGGTATCGGGAGTTGGTCAGTCAGAAGGAAGTCTCATTGTCAGCAGAATTTTCAATCCCATGGTCTGTGCTCACGTAGCACTTTATAGAGTGATGCTTGGCATGGCACGTCCCCTGCCTGTGACTCGCATCAGAGCCGCTGCACAGCCGAGTCTCCCTGAGTCTTCAAGGCTCGGCTCTTGTGGTTTTCCTTTGTGATGGTAAGTTGCCTGGTCCATTTCCAGCAGCTTGTTCAGGAATGTGCTTGATTCTATTTGGCCTTTTTTGCCATAGATTGTCTTTGTTATTTTCTTACTATTTTATGCTTATTTATAATATTGTGTTTATTTAGCTTTAGTTTTCAGTGGTTACACATAGACTGATGTATATCATTCTGCTTTGCATTTCAGCTGCCTAAGCTGCTCCTGATGATTTTTCTCCCGTTACACACCCGACGGCTAGTAACCCATATTTACTGTGGGTTAAAGCCTGGATCTCGTCAGAAGGGCATCAATGTGGATATGTCACGTCCAAGCTCGAGTAAGTGTTTGTGGTGAGATAAATAATGTTACACCTTTTATTACTCTTTTTCCATGTTTTAAAAATCTTATGTGTACTGATCTACTCCTCAACATTAAAACCAAACTTCTAATATTGTGTGGCACCTCCATGATGGCTCTGATACGTCAGTGCATGGGCTTTTCAGGACCTCAGAAGGTGTCCTATGGTAGCCTGCAGCAGATCCTTAAGAGGGGATTGTCCACCCAATTTTATTCCCTCTCCCCTGAGTGTAATTAATCCACATCCTGAATTCTTTAGATAACTTTCATTCAAAATTGTGCCTTTTATGTATTCTATTTAGCTTTGCTTTTTAGCTGGAAGTGATGATGTTCCATCCATGGGATCACTGGCATACAGACCCATAGCTGAAGCTGCATTTGGGAAACTATCACATCTATACAGGAGCTGCTTATCCATCTCCCATCATGTGGAAGAAGCAGTTGAGGAGATGTCTGCTTCCCGAATAGCAGGCATACCAACTACATTAGCTTGCTGCTGGATATTGCACATGTTTGTACAGGGGCTCCCAGCTAGCTTCTTAATTTCTGATATTGCATTCAGGAAGTAGATGCATCCATACAGGAGCCACTCAACCACCTGCCCAAACGATTCTTCTGATTGACATTGTGGAATAAAACATGTAAAAGAGGCAGAATTATAACTGAAAGTTATTTAAAGAATTTATGATGAGGAATGATTGACTTGGGGAAGAGAAGAAACAGTGAAGTGGACAATTTGGAGGCCAAGCTTACACTTTTATCTCATTTCATGTTCCTCAAACGTTTCCTGAAGAAGTTTTGCTGTGTGGCAGCGTGAATTGTCTTGCTGAAAGAGGCCACGATCATTGGGTATTACTGTTAAAGGGGTTTTTCTCCATCATAGGCTTTTATGGCATATTGATAGGATATGCCATTGATGTCTGACGGGTGTGGGTCCCATCTCTTGGACTCGCATCCATCATGGGAACAAGCCCCTGAAAGTCTCTACTCAGAATGGAGAGTCGATCACGCGTGCGCATGACTCTCTATTCTGTTCTATGGAAGTTGAGTATAGCTGAGTGCTATATCTGGCTGTACTTGGAACTCCAATAGAGCAGAAAAAAGTGTGTACACAAGTGTGACTGGCTCTCCTTTCAGAGCCAACACTTTTGGGGGCCTGTTACTGAAATAGGTGGGACCAGCACCTATTAGACTTTGATGGTATATTATATCGATATACCATCAAAGTCTATGGTGGGAACACACCTTTGCCATAAAGAGGTATAATTGGTCTACAAAAAGGTTTAGGTAGGTTGTTCTTGTCAAAGCAATGTCCACATGAATGCAATGACTCCAGGCTTCCCGACAGGATTGCCCAGCTCGCCTTCTTCTTATAGTGCACCTTGGTGCCATCCTGGTCTTCCTTAGGTTAGCAATGCACATGCACCCAGCCATTCATATAATATAAAAGAAAGCAAATTCATCAAACTAGTCCACCTTTATACATTGCTTTGTTATACAATTCTGATACTCACATGCCTTTTTCAAAGCTTTTGGTAGTGCACAGGGGTCAGCATTGATACACTGAGTGTGCTTATTCTATGCAAACCCATATGCAGAGCAAGCTTGACGTATGAGTATGTCCAGTTCGTTGTCCGAGTAATGTCTTTTGGATGTGCTGGAATAAGCAAAAGACAGTATTACAACTACTGCAGTGTAATAGTAATTTATAGTGCTAAAGGATTTTACTACTGTGGCAGAGTGGCAATAGGTGGTCGTATGGTGCTGCCACTAGGTGGAGAGACCTGCTAGAAACATGCCACCGAGGGCCTAGTGGCAGCCTCATGCGACCACCTATGGCCGCTCTGCCACACTACGTTTTATTCTTTTACACGGCAGGTGCAATGAATAACTGACTGCCATATTCTCTGTCTGGAAAAAGGCTTGTATCATTCATTGATCACATACACTTCGATTTTTCCTGTTCCAAAATAGCTTGGTGATTACAATAAAATTGTACAACCAATTGCCAGATAAATCTGGGTCCAGCCGACAGGCTCTATCTGAATCCGAAGCGCAATAGTACTTGCAATGATGAAATAATATGTTTGTGTTTATAAGTTACCCCATGTGAATAGTCGGTAGTAAAATATTCTTGGCAGTACCACTGAAAACATATTACCTTGTTTAATAAGTCATGATGTAATAAGGTCATAAAAACTCTACCTTTGTGACACCATTCATCACCCTGTGTGCACTTACCTTAAATCCAGCAATAAACCTGGGATTTTATGTGCGCATTTACAGTGGAGTACTATGACTAAGAGCTTGGAATGTGTAAGAAGATGCTACATTTTTTTTCAGTATATGGTGTTTTTTACCTGTCTTGTTTTTAATGGGGCAAAGCACGAATGCTGAATATTTTGGATCTAGTTTGTGCTTACTCTGTGGCACCCTGTTATAGCACCTTATGATTCATATATTATTATAATAATAATAATAGCTTGAAGCAGGGGTACACAACATGCAGCCCAGGGGCCACATGCGCCCCCAGTACTCCTCTGTGTGGCCCCCAGCCATCAGGACACAAACCTGCTTTGTCTGTGTCCTGAGAATATTACTTCAGAAAGTAATATTCATCTTTTGACGGCTGCTTTCAACTGATGGTACTGTTATGGTGGGCAGTGTATATGACTGGCACTGTTATGGTGAACACTGTACAGTTGGCATTGCTATGGTGGGCACTGTATGGCTGGCACTAAAGAGTTGTATAGACTATTTTAAGCAACCTAAATAGGCAATCTAGTAAAAACTGTTTTGGTATAATCTCTGGATTTCTTCCTCAAATGATATACCATTAAAATGTCTGATTGGTCCTATGCTCCATAGAGGAGGAGATGAGTTGGAGAAGAGGCAATATATGTTTGTTGTTCTCTCCTAGTTCTAGTTATTAGACAGCCACTTCTGTAACCCCCAAAATTGTAATCAAAATAGGTGCCGCAAATCTTCTTTCTGGAGCACCGAACAAGGGACCTCCATTCCGATCTCTGGCAGTCCATTAAGTGGAACCAAGATGTCTCAGCCATTTTGGGTATTTTACAATTCAAAATCACAGGTGCCACTAGTCTCCCAGCAGCTAGGAATAACTGGCCGATTTAAAGTGCTCATTCACAGACAGAAAACCAAAGCTCTACTTTAAAATGTAACTTTTAATTATAACCTTTTAAAAACCATACTTATCCTGTAGAACAAAATTCTCATTTAAACATTAAATACAATAAGTATTCCCTATCTATACAAGTACAGTGCCAAAGGAAAGGCTCTAATAATTATCCTTTCCCTCTCAGCTATAGCAATAGATCATAAATGACCTTTTCACTTACATTAATACAATAGCTCCCTACATCAATGCCTACATAGAAGACGGAGTGATCGTCCCAACAGGGACGGCTCCATCTATCGGTGGCTCACCCTGTTATCACACTACCTCTAAATGCAGACACAAAAGTAAACACTTGAAATGCAAATGCAAACAAGGGAATACTTAATATTGATACTTAGCTACTCATTCTTTGACCATCCACATGCCATTGAATCCCGACGCGTTTCTCCCCTAGAGATGCACAGGTGATACTCGGGGGACTCATGTATAATGGCTTCACCTGGGTCGGACCTTCAATGAAGTCCATACATCCAGATCTACCTCACTAGAATAGATGGCATTTTACAATTCAAGCATCATAAAAAATCACAGATGGAAAATACCCCTCTAAGATTTCCTGTAGCCCCTGAAAGAAGTACAATGTGGCACTTGATCCAGAAAATGTTGTGCACCCCTAGCTTAAAGAAAGACCCTAAAGCCGTGTTCACACGGCTTATTCAAGCCGTAATTGCGAGCCGGATTGCGCTTGCAATTCCGGCTTGAATAAGGGGAGGGGCGGGGGCGCTGCCCGCCGGCCCCATAGGCTTGCCCTTTTTCCACGGCGGCTATTGCCGCCTGGAAAAAATGTGCAGGTACTTTCTCCCCGCCCGGCAGATTCCCCGAGCGGGGAGGAGCGACGGAATCCACTGTTCTCTATGAGAACTGTGGATTACCGTAATTACTGCGACGGATTGGCGCCGTACTGCAGCCTACACGGCCTAAGGGTCCAGAATGTTCTCTTCTTTTTATGTTCACACAGCGTTATTGCGGCACATACAGTGGGTGATTTGGGAGTCGCGCTGATCGGGGCGTACTCCCGGAGCACGGGGGGCCGGCAGCCCGCTGGCACCTTAGACATGGATTACTCGCGGCGCGTAATCGCCGCGAGTCACTGACATGTCACATCTCCCCGCGTGTACAATACGATCGTATTTATGGGCGGAGGACGAGGGAAAAACCCATTCTCAGAG
>JAODAL010059019.1:0-21737 GCA_025379985.1 Phyllomedusa bahiana
TTACCTTTTTGTATTAGCTTCTCCCACTTTTCATATCCAACATTAAAAGCTTTGACCAAATAAAATGTTATTTTATTTTTAGCAAACTGCTGCTTATTGAAAATGAAGAAAGCAGAAGACAAATGAAGAGTGAGGACAGTGCAGCGCTGGTTCAAAAATGAGAGGTGAAAATAACTTCGCTTTTTTTAATGGGCAGCAGTATCCCCCCAAAAAAACATGTTTTAACTGGACTCCACTTTAACATATCTTGCAATTTGTGCTACATTGCAATTGGACCAGACAGACTATCTTTGGCTCTGCATACATATCAGTGAGTTTTAGGCATCCTTCAACATTTAACTGAATTACAGATTGTCCTTCCTTAAACTACATCAGTGGAAAATAACCATGCAAAATAGCCCTCCTTTCAACCCCTAATATTTTGGGAGATATTTTGATTCGTTTCTGCCCCAAAATTTTTGGTCAATTTGCTTACTTTTGGGTTCCCATTTTTCCTTTTTCCCAGCAAATTATTTTCAAAAAAGTAGCTGTTCTTTTTTTTTGGCTGCTTTGACAGAAAAACAATACTATCTGCTTTTTCCTTCTCAATATTTATGGCGATCATATAAAATAAAGACCGACCAGTTAAAATTTTAATCCAAATAAAATGTATTTGCATCTTCACTTTTCATTGCCATTAAATGTGCTTATTACTTTAATACAATATACACATATTTGCAGCATGTTTCAGTCTTTTCCCTTTCACATGTTGGATACATTATACTGGACTTTATTGGTTTTCCAATTTTGAAAAACCTGGATGGCTATCAAGACAGAAGCAACCAGACATTCAGAATATGACCAAAACCCTCAATAATGCTGTTCCCAACTCAGTCCAAACTGAAAGGTTACATTTACATAGTTTAAAAGTCTATTGATTTATAATATCGAAAAAATTGGCAAAAACCTTCAAAAATTTTAAACCCCTAAAATTTGGTTTTAAAATAAGTCACAGGGTTTAACTTTGTGAGGATAATTTTTATAGTTTCCCTCCAAAACAAAAAAAGGGTATTAGTCTGTTTCCTCTTTTTTTCTTGTGGTTCTTATTACAGTGTTATCCAGTAAAACAAAAAAGTTCTTAAATGGATTGCCTGGCTCTATATTCATCTCTTTGTGATATTTTCACTGCTAATCTTTTCCAGTGCAGTATTTAGCCTACCTTCCTTTTAAACTGACAACATTTTTTTGTGTTTACATCGTTTTCCCCGTTTTCCTGTAAAGCTATAAGCCACAGGATCTTTGCCATTCTCTGTCTGCCTTCCTATCTCCTAAACTAAACCTGGGTGCAAACTTTTCCTATGCCATGCTTACATTCTTAGGAGGCAAAAATAAACAAGTGTTGCTTTAAAGGCTGCCCTAAAAAAATGTAACCCCTTTGGTCATCTGATCTCATGAGCTTGACACAGAGCCTTTTCACTGGTTGTCAAGACATATACAACTCCTGCCATCAAACAACTGATGGAGAACTACCAGAAGTCTACAGAAAATGTTGTGATTGTGTGAAATTTCAAAAAAGTTTGAAAGAGGTATTGCATATCATAAGCTGAGTCTGAATTATCAGTGCATAGAACCAGCTGCATATTACAGTGAGGGGCCAGTGCTAATGGTCCGGACAAGACTTTAGTTCAATTCCAAATTATTAACTGCTAAGATTCTTTGTCAATTGCAACTGCACATCTAAAGGGTTTGAAAGAGGGAGGGGGCACTTTGTCTACATCAGCACCTCTCCACCCATTCGGTTGCGAGGTGCAGATGGTTGTCATGACAGTTCAAAATTATAAGAAAGCTTCCGAGCTGTCTGTGACATCCCCATATCAGGCCATTCACTAGGACAGAGCCTGGCATGGTGACTGACAGTTGTTCAATAAATTTCAGTACAGTCTTATACTGCAATGTATCATACCAGTGATCAGTGATCTAGTACAATAACAAAAAAAGTGTAAGAAGGTTTAAAAAAAAAGTAATAAAAAAGTAATATGTGTACACTTTTTAACCATTGCAAATGCCAATCACCCATAGAAAAAAACAAAAAAACAACCAAGACATATTTGGTTGTGCCGCATGTGTAATGATCTGGGCTATAAAACTTATGTTACCCACACAATGAACGCTGTTAAAAAAACAGGCAGAATTGTTATTTTTAAAGAGGAATAAAAAATTTATCAAACAGTCATATAAACCCCAAAGTAGTACCATTGCAAATGTCAGTTCAACCTGAACAAAAGCCCTTAGAAAGCTCCATCAACAGAAAAATAAATATTTGTGGCTATCAGAATATAGTTATGCATAAATATTATTTAAAGAAAAAAAAATTTCACAGCGTAAATAAATCAATTGGGTAACACTAGTTTAATTTTAAAGTAGTTAAACATAAACACCCTCTAGACAATGGTTGTAATTGTTCTGACCCACATAGGAAAGTTATCATGTCATTTATACCATACGGTGAATGTTTCTAATAATGTTGCCCAAAATACATTGGCGGAATTGCTATACTTTATTTTCATTATTACCGCCCAATAATAATAATTATAATAAAAAACGCGAAACACGTGTGGGCCAAAAATTCAACAATACACCCCTAGGTGTATTTTCCGAAGGGTGATATTTTCACAATGGGGTGACTTCTGGAAGGTTTCATGTGTATTAGCACTTTGGTGGCTTTGCTACGTGGCTCCCACCAAAATCTGCGTTCCAAAAGTCAAATAGCGTTCCCTCCCTGGTATGCCCTGTCATGCGCCCAAACAGAAGTTACACCAACATATAGGATTTTGGCATACTTGGAAGAAATTGCTAAACAAAATTTGGGCTGCTTTTTCTCCAGAATTCCATATGAAAAATTTTCAGCTGAAACTACAGATTATTGGAAAAAAATATATATATATTTTTTTTATTTTCACTGCCAAACACTAAATAAATCTGAGAAATACCTGTGATGTCAATATACTTGTCACAGTCCTAGATGTTTTCATGAGGCTGTAGTTTCCATAATGAAGGGTATCAGCAAACCTGTGATGTTGCTTAAAATATCATAAAGAAAATGATACTCTGTATTCTGAGCTTTGGTTAAATCATGGGAAAATGATATAATTGGGGGAATGAATATTGAGTTGTGTTTCTCTGAGTAAAAAATAGATTAAGCTGAAAATCTGCATAAAAAGTGACATTTTGAAATTTCACCTCCATTTTGCTTTAGTTTCTGTGAAACACCTAAAGGGTAAATAACTAAATGTTGTTCTTACTACTTCAGGGGGTTGAATTTTATAAATGGGGGGATTTATGAGGGTGTCTAACATACAGGTCCATCAAAGCTACTACATTTATAAGCCCCTATATGTCTTAAAAAAATAAAAAGACTAGAGATGGGCGAATTTCTCAAAAACTCGATTGGGTGACTTCGCCAAATTTTTCGACAAAATGTGTTGCGGTCCCAATTACTTCGGAACAAATTGCGCTAAAAAACAGCTATTTCCAGGCTGCACAGAGCCTGTAGGGTGCTGTAGAGCGTTGTGCCATGCTTAAATATGCAGAGGGAGCTTGGTTTGGTCTTCTTACAATGTTGTGTTTTAGTATGACACGCACATGACTGCCGCCGCTCTTAGAATCGCTTCACTATAAAATTCCTTGGGCACTTAAGAGGGCAAAACTGACCAAAAAACTGAAGCGTGAATGTAGCCTGATAAAGTTATGGCAGCGAAAGCTGGAAAAAAACAGGCTGAGAGCTCAGGTGGCAACGTCAGTCACAGAGTGTGGAGATGACAGCAGCAGCCACAGCAGCATGAAGTTAGAGAGTGGCACAATGACATTCTGGAGGTGGCAAAAACAGGAGTAGGCCACAGAGTGGCACAATGACACAGTGTGGAGGTCACTGCAGCAGCAGCATGAGGTCAGACAGTGGCACAATGACATTCTTCGAGGGGGGTGGCAAAAACAGGAGGTACGGCACAGCAGGATAGGAAACATATGACAAGTGCAGTGTGGAAGAGTGAAATGTGGAGGAGCAGCAGCAGCATGAGGTCAGACAGTGGCACAATGACATTCTGGAGGTGGCAAAAACAGGAGTAGGCCACAGAGTGACACAATGACACAGTGTGGAGGTCACGGCAGCAGCAGCATGAGGTCAGACAGTGGCTCAATGACATGCTGGAGGTGGCAAAAACAGGATTAGGCCACAGAGTGGCACAATGACACAGTGTGGAGGGCACGGCAGCAGCAGCATGAGGTCAGATAGTGGCACAATGACATTCTGGAGGTGGCAAAAACAGGATTAGGCCACAGAGTGGCACAATGACACAGTGAGGAGGGCACGGCAGCAACAGCATGAGGTCAGACAGTGGCACAATGACATTCTGGAGGTGGCAAAAACTGGAGTAGTCCACAGAGTGGCACAATGACAGAGAGTGGAGGTGACGGCAGGAGCAACAGCATGAGGTCAGAGAGTGGCACAATGACACAGTGTGGATGTCACGGCACCAGCAACAGCAGCAGCAGCATGAGGTCATAGAGTGGCACAATGACAGAGTGTGGAGGTGGGTGGCAATACCAGTCCCTGGTAAAGATGGGTGTTGGCAGATGGAGAAACTGGCAGCAGATGTGTGGCATCAGGAGGGTGGCGACATCAGAAAAGTGGCTGAGGCAGGTAGTTTGAACCCTGACTTATTTCTCACAGTTTGGGTGAGGCGTCATGGCTGATGTAGTCTGACTCCTAAGGCATTGGTGTGTGGAAATCCTGTCCGATCCACGCCTGATTCATCTTGACAAAGGTCAGACGTTCCACATTTCCCGTGGACAAGCGGGTTCTCCTTGGGGTAACGATGACCCCCGCCGCACTGAACACCCGCTGTGATGCCACACTACTGGCCGGGCAGGACAGCTTCTCCACTACAAACTCGGCAAGTTGCGGCCACACAACCAGTTTGGCTGCCCAGTAGTCCAGCGGATCTTCTAACTGGGGTGGCAGAGTGCTGTCCAAGTAGGCCACCACTTGTTGGTTCAGGGTCTGCTCCAGGTCCTGCTGCTGCTGGCGACTGCCCTCCTCACTAGGCGGGTGAAGGAAGCTGCTCATCAGTGACTCCAGACTTAGGTTGCTGCTGATGGAGCTGGTACTGCTCCTACCCCCCCACCTTCCTCCAGCAGCCGTGGCAGTAGTAGTGAGCGCTGAAGAACCCCCCGGTCAGACCTGTCAGAGGAGGGACGATGCCGCACATAGGCAGTGGCCAACTGACTACGGAAGATGTCCCTATAGGATTTGAGTTTTCCCTCCCTCTCAGCAGCTGGGAAAAAGGCTCCCATTTTGGACCGGTAGTGAGGGTCCACTAGGGTGGAGAGCCAGAAGTCATCCCTCTGCCGGATGTCACTAGCCAGGCAAATCAGCATGCTGCGGACCATCTGCACAAGTGACTCTGAGGGGCTCCCTGCCTCCATCTCCGCTGTAAACTGCCACGGTGCTTGCGGGTCATCTGCCTCGTCTTCCTCATCTCCATCTACTTCCTCCAGCTGCTCCTGCTCCTCCACTCTTGTCACCTGGTAGAAAATCCACTCATTTCACCAGACAATGCTTCTGCTCCAATGTCCTCCTCCATTTCAGTCCACCCCGGACTCATGTGGCCGTGAGATGTAGTCACCACGTCTCCATTCCCCCGGCCAGACAGACTTTTCAGCATCTGTTCCAGTACATGATGCAGTGTAATCACGTTATTCATCCCGTTGTCCTGGCGACTGACAAATAACGTGGCCTCCTTGAATGGCCTCAACAAACGGCAGGTGTCACGCATGAGCTGCCACTGGCTGACATCAAAGTTACACAGGGGAGTACTTCTGTCCGCCTGGATCATCAAAAAATCGTCAATGGCCTTTCTCTGTTCATACAGTCGGTCCAACATGTGCAGGCTGGAATTCCAGCGGGTGGAAACATCGCATATCAGAATGTGTTGGGGGAGGCCATTCTGCCGCTGCAACTCGAGGAGGGTGTCCGCGCTGCTGTGCACCTTGGAAAAAAACCGATAAGTTCAAGCACTGGCCCACCTTCTGTTCTACATATTTATGAAGTGCTGGTACTGCCTTTTTGGAAAATAAATTATGTCTTGGAACTCTCCATCTTGGCTCGGCACAAGCCATTAGTTCTCTGAATGGTGCAGAGTCCACCATTTGGAAAGGGAGGGACTGCAATAGCAACAACTTGGACAGGAGAACGGTCAGCTTCTGCACCTTAGGGTGGTTGAACGCATACTGTTGTCTCTTTGCAATTGCCTCGCTGAACGACTGCTGGTGCCATGAGTAGCGAGGAGCAGGAGCATCTGGACCGGGAGAGGATGGCAAAGAGAAACAGCTCCCTTCTGCAGAGGTGGTGGAGCCTTGACTGGCTGCAATGGCATGCGTGCCACTGGTCGCTGCTGCTGCGGCGGCAGGATGGACCACCACATCTGAGCCACGTTTCTCCCAAGCCACCAGTCTGTGACGCTGCATGTGTTGATGCAGGGCCGTGGTGCCAACATTAGCTCCCTGGCCACGCTTCACTTTCTGCCCACAGAATTTACATATACCCATATTCGGCTCCTCTGGTGTCTTAGCAAAGAACTGCCACACTGCCGAGTAGCTGATTTTACCTCCAACGCTCCGCACTGAGTGACTACTACCCCCGCTGCCCCGCTGAGCCCCTGTGCCGCTACTTTCTTGGACCTGCAAAGCGGGTTTTCTACCCCGTGGCTGCTTGGCTCCTGACCTCACACTGCTGCTACCCTGCTGACTCACGGCCACACAACCTACTTGCTGGCTGCACCGCTGCCTGACGCGCAAGCTGACGCTCTCTTCTCCTGACGATGATGAAGCCCTTGCTTCACCCGGCTCCCAAGTACGGTCGGCTACATCATCATCTATTTGTGTTTCATCGTCACTGCTGTCCTCATCACCGGTCTTGGTATGCAGAGGCTGACCCCTCACAACATGACCTCCCATGCCACTCTCCACATCATACTTTGCCCCTACTGCAAAACATGGTATTGTGCCCCCATTCTTCGCTGCAAGTAGCTGTACCTGCTGCTCCTCATACTTTTTCAAATGTCGCTGTATATGAGCTGAGCAAGATACAATAGTTAATCCCCTGTGCTGAGAGAACCGATGAGACAAGCGGGTTGGGACAGTGAGGGCCGTGACCCGCTTCGGCATGCCACTAAGGGTTGTGTCGACTTCCCACGACTTTGGCTCGGGATAGTCAAATGTCATCCTGAAGTAGTGATGACCGTTTCAACCAATCAAGAACATTGTTTTTCTGAACAAAAACCGCCAGCTAATACAGCGGCAGTTATGGCCTCTACCGATGACCCCTGCATGCAACTCCCCTTGCTGGGGCTGTGGACCTGGCCTCTCCAGAATTTTTTGCCACTGCCACTCGCAGTGAAGAGCCTGTCACCTGCCCCTGTCTGACATACGTTTGGTCTAAAATGTACAACACTGTTTGATAAAGATATCTGTAAAAGATTAATACACACCCTGTATTTGACTCCAAATAAAACCCAGTAACAAGCTTGGTAACCCCTTTGGGATATAAATTGCGCTCCACAAATGGCCAGAAAAATTGACTTGTATGTGTCTTTTAAAAAACCTGTGTATTTTACTGAATAAAAAGCACAAACAGGCTTAATTAACCTTCGGATATGAATTATGCTACCGGCAAAATTGCTTCTTTGGCGGTGAAAAAGAAGGTTTCTTTTAGTGACCACAACAGCAGAACAATGCTTAATTAACCCCTGGATCTAAATTGCGCCAAAGAAATGAGCAACCAAAATCTACCAGCTTTGTAGCGTGTTACATTGGCGTGTATTTTACAGTACACAACAAGAGAAAAACTTGTAATTAACCTTCGGTTATGAATTATGCTACAGGAAAAATGTATTTTTTGGCGGTGAAAAAGACGGTTTCTTTTAGTGACCACAACAGCAGAACAACGCTTAATTAACCCCTGGATGTAAATTGCGCAAAAGAATTGAGCAACCAAAAATGAAGTGGTATTTGGATTGTAAAAACGCTGTTTCTTTAAATGAATACAACAGGAACAGGCTTAGATAACCCTTTAATATTCAATGTGCTGTGAGCAGATGGCATTAAAATGTATATGCAGCTGCATTGGACGCACACTGGACTTCAGTTCCAATACCCCACAAAATCAGAATTAGAACGTTAAGAGAAGCAGTCTCTGAGACAAGCTGTGACACCCCCAAAAATCGCTGTATAAAAATGAGTTCTTTAGTAAGAGATATCATAAGCAGCCGTGGCAGCACCTTCCCTAATCAGTACAGTGAGAGCGGTATGAGCTCCCAGCGTCGCGCCCGGACTTATACAGTGCGGTGACGTCACAGAACCCCGCCGATCTGATTGGCTTCATCTCTGCACATGTCATGGAGGCTATGCCCTTCTTCCTCCCAGAGTTCTTTGCCCCATGTGCTCGCAGCCATTTTATCAATCAAAAGCACACCGAAGTTTTCCTGAAATTCTAAACGAATTCCACTTCGTTAGAATCAATTCGCCCATCTCTAAAAAAGACACTAAAAAATGATGCCAACATAAAGTAGGCATAAGGTAAGTGCTAGTTATAAACTATTTTGTGTGGTGTAACTTTCTGTCTTACATGTAGAAATTTTAACATTTTGAAAATGTCAAATTTTTCCAAACTTTTACAACATTTTGATGTATTTCATAAATAACAAGGACTGTGTTTACCATAATGTATTACTTACAGCACCAGAAAATAATCTCTAAAACACATGGATTGGTAAAAGTGACACAAGTCAGATTTGAAAAATGGAGCTGTGTAATAAACGCCAAAACTGACTACAGCAGCAAGGGCTTAATGTAATGCTGCTAATTGATTTTTTTCTTATAGTATTGTGAGTTGTTATAATAATGCTGTAATATTGTAGTAACTTCTATAACTTTCTATGATATTTTTTAGTTGCTGCACCTTCTATACATTTACAGAGGCTTGAGTATAGCTAGAGAGTTTTCTTCTTCCTCAGTAATAAAGTCCTACTCCCTTCTGCCAGCTGATATAGACAGTGAAAGGATAAGGGTTGTGTATGTCAGGGAAAGCAAACTGTGGTTCTCTCCTTAAATAACATGTCTACATTACTAGCTCTTGTAGGAAATTATTTAGCCTTCAAATTGTGCACCCTGTTTTTCTGAGATATTACCAATCTTCAAGGATTTTAACTACAATCTGCTGCTTATATGTGAACTGTCAATTTGGCTGGATAAAATACAATATTGGTGCCAAAACCTATTACTTTGTGCCTACCCTCGATAGTCATAAGCACTGACATTCCAATTCTTATTTATAGCAAGAATATAAACCTATTGTAACCAAGGAAAGGCCAACACTTGCAGCAATTGTACATTTAGCATACACTATACTGTGTTTGCTACCATCACATTACTAACAAGTGCTAGAAAACTGATGAAGTCACTGTATCTTTAACAGAAACATGTTAGAGATACAGTAAAGTATGATAGGGAAAAAAGAAATATGTTCTATCTTTCTGAGTGCAGCAGAAAATAATAAAACTTCCAGAAAAAAATAGCAAAGATATAATTTATAGGGCTATTACAGTGAACAATATCCAGAGTCATCTGTTTAAAATATCAGCCCAGGAAATTGTATATCTACGCGGAAGAGTACTCACAGTAAAATATAAATTAGAAAGATTTCACACATGAATAAGTTTAGGGGGAGAAAACAACTTTTTATTTTTTACTAGGTGTCTCAGTTTTCTAGTAATCAATGCTACAATTATTATAACAGACAAAACTCTTATTATTCTTAAATAATAGCTTAGAAATATTCATGTAGATGTGGCAACTTATGTGCATAGTTAATGTAAGACATAAAAAATAGGTTATGGTTGGGGTAAAATTATCAGTAGGGCTGCAGGGTACAGCAGCAGGGCTTTGGGTTTATGGTTGGGGGCAAGATTTGTGCTTAGGTTTTAATGTAGGGGAAAAAAGGTATTATTGTAGTTCTTCCAGTTTTTACATGAGCACCTGCTAGAGAAACATTCACTCACATGTTGATCATGGTAGCTATTAGTTGTGGATCCCTTATGTAGAAGCTAGATGACATTATTATACCCTAATGGAAACTAACAGAGCAGTTTGGAAATTTTTTAATCTTTGTATCACTAAATAGGTATTTTCTTTAATGCACAATAGTGTTGGTTGGATAGCAGCTAAGAAACAGTGGTTCTTGTTTTGGTGTGCCTGGTTTATCCTTATATTTCATAGCTGGTATTTCAAATGTTGGCTAGCATCAATGCTCTCTTAAAAAGTATTAAATGGCAGCATCAACTATCTTTTGCTGTATAGCACCCACATAATTAGCGATATTCCAGCCAGGCCAAACAAAGCATCTTGGTAAATTGCTTTATTTAAAGGTCCAGGTAGTTCCTGGTTGTTTAGAGTAGTTAAAGGGTTCATGTTAGAATTGCTTTGATCTGGGGCAGTAAAGTAGACAATATCTGTGTCATTTTGGGATATAGGGCAAAAAAGGTTTTTTTACATCACAGGTAGTCTAAAGCAAACAATATAAAAAATGTTATGGTCTAAGGAAGAGAAGGGGTTTATATGTGTATGCCTGCTCGACAAGCAGAGGATTTAATAATTTGTAGCATTCCTGTTGATCTAGATCAGAGTAATTAGTTTTTTTTATCCGGGCCTTCCAAGAGCCAAAACTTTTTTTGTTTTTTCATCTACATAGTCATATGAGGACTTATTTTCTTGTGAGACATAATGTACTTTTTATGGTGCCATTGACCATACCATAGAATATACTGGGAAAATGAAACGAAATCCTAAGTGAGGTCAAATGTTAAAAAAAAAATACATACTCATGCCATTTTTGTGGGGGGTTTGCTTTATGGCATTCACTCTTCGGTATAAATGAGGTGTTATCTATATTCTGCAGGTCAGCATTCCAGTGATATCACATATACAGTTTTTGTTATGTTTTAGTACATTAAAAAATGTAAAAATATTCTCTATTTTTTAACTTTGTGATGCAGCGCTACTGTCTGTGACCAATTTCCGCCTATGGACCTGAGTGAGGGCTGAAGTGTAGTTTTTATTGTTACCATTTTAGGAAACGTGACTTTTTGATAGCTTTTTATTCCAATGTTTTCACTTCTATGGTGTTCAGCGTACAGGATAAATTATATATTTTAATAGATCGGACTTTTAAAGACTTTTTTAGTTGTAAAAGGGGCAAAAGGGGGTGTTTTGAGATTACTATTTTTTTCTTTTTAAAATTTTTGGGGGGACATGGATGAAAACTGTCTAGGTGTACCACTTTCTTTGTAGCCCATAGCAGCTAATTAGAGCTCCCCTTTCATTATTTCACAGAACTATATGAAATGAAAGGGGAGCGCTGATGGGTTGCTATGGGCAATAAAGAATTTCTTAGACCTAGACTGATTTCATACATGTGGCCTTTTTATTTTTATTTCTACATTTATATTTATAGTCACTCTAGAGTACCTAACCATGAGAGGGCATTATCACTTGTACACTCTTCTGCATTATATACAGTACATATTGAAGAAGTACCGATATGGCATTCATATTACTTACTGCCACACTACAACTAGTATATTCAAAAAGGGAGCTAAAAATAAATTTACTCACCATAAATTTACTCGCCATACTATTTTACAGACCCTGCTTTTCACAGCCAGTTAAGGGCTCTCATTTCCTAGTTAGGCTGTGGGTGGTTCTACAGCAGTGATTGGCAAATCAGCTCTGCTATTCCCAGCTGAGCCTTTTAGAAGGACATTTGTAAGAGAATGATTTTAACAGTAAGGCAGGTGGCTACAGAGCTCTTAAGGGTTCAAGTTTATCAGTAACAGATAAACAAGCTCTTGTTTTTTTTTACAAATTCAAAGGATTTTATTGAGATATATTGAAAAGAGGTCTAGATGTTCATACAATAATAAACCGATATGAAGTAATTACACATGAGCAATGTATCATCATTTTCAGTTAATATAAGAAACAAGAAAGAAAAAGAGTATGGATAAAAGGATATTAATATGCACTTACACAGTGGAAATAAAAAAATAAGGGCGATGTGTATGAAACCTGTCGAGGTCTAAGACTTTCTTTGTTGCCCATAGAAACCAATCAGAGCTCCCCTTTCATTTCATCTATTGCTCTAAAAAATGAAAGGGGAGATTTGGTTGGTTGCTATGGACAACAAAGAAAGTTTTACACCTAGACAGTTTTCATACATGTTGTCCTAAATTTCTCCGTATTCTAGGAAAGAATAGTTTAGTAAACAGAGGGCACCATAGGTACCTCAGGAAAAAAAACTAAAAGGGAGAGAAAGGAAGAAAAAAAGAGAAGAGAATATTTTTTAAAACAAATAAATATTATTTATTTGGAGAAAACTGAAAAGAGGTCATGGTAAACTCATGGAAAGCCAAAAAAAAACATCATGGCACTTGGATGCAACTGCTCCATGAAAAGTAAGGACCAAAAGGGAACCATATCCAACATGAAGGGTTCTCCCACCAGCAGGAAAAACTCAACTGGAGATTGTGAGATACAGTCCGGAAGTCTTAAGAGAAGACCAATGAAACCAAGGGCGACATGTATGAATTCGAATGCATACTGTTTTTTTACTTGGCGCCGACACACAGGGTTTTTGGCGCAAATTTCATAGAGCTTAATGCGGCAAACTTTGTAGGGCATAGAGTGTTAATGCGCCAAACTTGGCGCACTAAGCTTTTATGTAAAAGCCGCCAAAAAACTGTCGTATTCTACACTCCTCTATATCTATTTAGAACTGTGGTGTCGGCGCCAAGTAAAAAAAAAAAGTATGCATTTGAAATTCATACATGTCCCCCTTTAAAATTTAATCCCGGGTTATGAGATTTGGGGGAAATAGACAGATTTTTGGCGCATTACAAGAGCTTGTGCCCAAGTTTGGCGCTTACACTCTATCCCTAAAAGTTTGGCGCATTAAGCTCTATGTAATCGCCAAAAATCTTATACATCGTATTCTACACTCTTCCTATATCATTTGAATGGAGTGTCGCCCCAAGTAAAAAAAAAATACGCATTCGAATTCATACATGTCACCCCAAGTTTTGTTAAACTGATGTAGTTGGGCTGGAGACTGGGTTACTAATTCTTCCATCCCATGAATGAAGTTGATTTCTGCATATCAATCCTCAATAGATGGAGGTGTAGAGGATCTCCATCTCCGAGGAATGACTGTTTTAGTATTTCGAAAATTTTTAAAAGAAAAAACTTTAAAAAACTTGATAATTGGCAAGTCGCACATAAAGAACAATAGAGCCTCTGGGGTATTGGGAATGGAAACATCTGTGACTTCTTTAATAATCTTCAGAACAGAAGACCAAAATCCTTAAAAAGGGCTTTCCCCCACAGGGGGAAACCCCGACTACGTGGTCAGGTACGCAAGGACTAGGCCTATATACCGGAACCGGAGTCAGCAGGATGAGAAAAGTCCAAAAGGGAAGGGCTTAGGGATCACAGGCAAGGAAGCTGAAGATGACAGGAGGGAGTTGGACCACCAACAGCATTGGGTTACAGCATGGGAAAACCCCGCCGCCAGGAGGAACAGCACAGGAACATGCCACTGACCTGGAGGAATTGCACGGAACCACGCCACCGCCAGGAGAGGAACTGTACAGGATCACGCCACTGCCAGGAGGAACTGCACGGAAACACTCCACCGCCAGAAGGAACTGCATGGGAATACGCCACCGCCAGGGGGAACTCCACAGGGACACGGCACAGACAGCAGGAACTCCACAGGGACACGGCACAGACAGCAGGAACTCCACAGGGACACGGCACAGACAGCAGGAACTCCACGGGGACACGGCACAGACAGCAGGAACTCCATGGGAACACAGCACAGGCAGAACTTATAGGGCTTGAGGCAGTGCAGCAAGCATTAGCTCAACAACAACAATACTCATGCACTGACTGTTTGTAGGATGTGCCTTTTAAAGGAGTCAGCAGGAGAGGATAAGCTGCATCTGGATGAGCCCTGTTGGAGGAATTAATTGCTACAATGCTGAACAGTAGAAGAAAATTCCAATCTCCAGGATTGAACACACAGTTGCATTCAGACAGGAGGCAGAGGAATTTGCAGATGGTGACAGGTAGTTTGGCTTAACAACGGAAGGAAGTTGTCAGAGAAAAGCTTTGAGAGGTCCGGAGGAATACGAATTCCTGGGTAGAAAAGTCCCTTCCTGGGCCATTAAAAAGGAAAAATTAGCTTCAAAAGGTGTTGATCCCGTAAACAACGATTAACATTGAGAGCTTCAGATTTAGATAGGTTGATCTTAAAGTTGAACCAAAGGCCAAAATGATTCAGTTCTGTCATCAGGGATGAAAGTGATTCATGTGGGTTTGTGATGTAAACTTATAAATCATCTGCAAATGTAGAACATTTATATTCCCGCTTCCAATGTTAATAACTTTAATATCAGGGTTTGACCTTATTGAAGCCATAAAATATTCCTTTCTTAAAACATATAATAGTGGGGACAAGGGACAACCCTGTCTGGTTCCATTTGAGATTGAAAAGGGATCAGACAGGGATTCGTTAATTCAACTCGAGCAGAAGGAGAATTATAAATGGGCATAATTTTCAACAAAAAGGTAGGGCCAATTCCAATATGATTAAAAGTCTGATGTAGAGAAGGCCATGGAATTCTGTTGAATGCCTTCTCAACATCCAACGACAAGACCATGAGAGAAATATTCTGGGATTGGGCATGATGAATAATATCCAACGTTTTTAGCGTATTATCATGGGCTTCTCCACCAGGGACAAATCCCACATGATCTTAGTGGATTAAGGTATGAAGGAGTGGGTTAAGCCTATTCGCTATTAATTTAGAATATATTTTAAGGTCCATATTGAGGAAAGAAAGTGCAGGTAGCTGCTAAATGATTGAGGATCTTTCTGAGGTTTTGATATGACTGCTTATTGTGTCATCATCGCTTGTGGTGGAAAAGAGTCAATAGGGGGGATGGCATTGAAAGTCTTTAGCATCAGAGTGGCAATTTTGTCAGTAAAAGTTTTATAAAATTTAGCTGTGTAGCCATCTGGCTCTGAACTTTTGCTAGTGGATAGGCCCTCAATCATTCAATGTAATTCCTAAGGAGAGAAAGGTACTTCTAATTGCAAAGAAACTGATTCAGGGGTTTTAGACAATAGTGATGGATGCAGGAAAGTTAGTTTAGGCTGGATAGAGGAAAGTACATTTTTAATTTTGAGCAAAAGGCATGGAATGTTTCAGTAATATCTTATGTACAATGAAATGTGGAATTTGTGCAGTCCTTAATGGAAGGGATATAGGATTGTGCCATTTAATTATTAACTGCAATAGCTAGGATGTGGCCGCTTTTATTTCCAAATGCCAGAACTTGCTATAAAATACTTGTAACAGGTGACCCCAGGTAGTCTCTAGAAGATGTTTGACTTCCAAATGTGCATCTTGCAACTCACGAAGAATATAAGTTGAGAGTGCACGTTTGTGGGCCAATTCCAAAGAAGTGACTTTTAAGATGGCCACTTTAAGAGTTGCAGCCTTTTTTCTTTTAATTCTTGATCCATTCTTAATTAAGATCCCCCTAATCACACAATTAAGTGTTTCCCATTGAATAATGGGTGAAGAGGAATTGTTAGAATGGTTATCTAGGAATTAAGAGAGAGAATTATTTCTTTCTGTAACACACGGAAGGTCAAGAAGAAGAGACTCATTAAATTTCCAGTTCTATGCACCTGCACTACGAGCTGGCAATTGGAGAGAACAAAAAACTGGGGCATGGTCAGACCATAAAATATTTCCAATTGATGTGAACAATAACCAAGGGAGAGCAGAGTGTTTAAACATGATATAATACAGATGACAGTAGGAATAATGGGGAGAGAAAAAAGGTATAATCTTTAATTGACACATCTCACTTCACTGCTAGCAAACTCCTCTCACTCTCCTCTTCCTTTTGCCTCTCACAGTGGACCTCTGGAGCCACTCACAAAGATGGACACACACTGGATCCTGTCTTCACCTGCCTCTGATCCTTATCTAACATCTCAAACTCTCCCCACCCCATATTTGGCCGCAATATTACTTTCTCCATCATCTCTACTCCTCCTGTCCATCCTGTCTCAGATCTAGTGCACCCCCACAGGAACCTCCAAAACCGTAACCATCACACTCTCTCTGACTTTCTTGCACCTCTCTTGCTCCTCTTTCTACTATATTCTCCCAGATGCAGCCACCTCTTTCTACAATAACACAATTACCTCCACTCTTGATTCAATCGTCCCTCTCACACACAACAGAACCAAGAAAACAGACAACCCTGGCACACAGATTTGACTAAACAGCTGAGGAGAGCTTCCAGAAATGCTGAACGCTTCTGGAAGAAAACCTGCTCCGTTGATGACCTTGCCTCATACAAACAATCACTCCTCACTTTTAACACCGCACTCACCTCAACTAAACTGGATTACACAACCACTGTCATATCCTCCCTGTCTCACAACCCAAACAACTATTCCTCCGTCCATCAACACCCAATCTCTATTATCAGCAAATGATTATGCCTCTCACTTCCTAAACAAGATCGACTTCATCAGAGAAAGCTTCATCCCCCATTCCCCACCGCCTATCCCTATACCTGCATAGTCGCCACCACCCACCTGTATACCTGCACAATACTCTTCCCCCTTAACCTGCTTCTCCACTGTTACTCAAGATAAGCTTTTCTCTCTACTATCCAAATCCAATCTCACTACCTGTAAACTTAAACCAATGCAATCCCACCTAATTCCACCTCATTTCAGCCCTCGTCCATATTTTAAACCTATCTTTAACCTCTGGCTTCTTCCCTTTTTCCTTTAAACATGCAACCATCACACCCATCCTTAAAAAAACATCTCTTGAACCCTCCTCCCTGTCCAACTATCGCCCTATCTCACTACTTCCATTTGGCTCTAAACTCTAAGCATGTCTACCTTCAACTGTCCTCTCATCACTCCTCCAACTCTCTTCTTGGACCAGTGCAATTTAGTTTCCGAAAGCATCACTCTACTGAAATCTCCCTGACCAAGGTCATCAATGACCTAGTAACTGCTAAAGACTACTACTACTCTGTCCTTCTCCTATTAGACTTTTCCTCTGACTTTGACTCTGTCGACCACTCCCTCCTGCTACAAATTTTCTCCTCCCTCGGCATCACAGACTTGGCCCTTTCTTGGATCTCCTCATACCTCACTAATCAAACGTTCAGAGTTTCTTACTCTTGCACCACTTTCTCCTCTTGCCCTCTCTCTGTTGGTGTACCTGAGAGGTCAGTCCTGGATCCCCTAGTCTTCTCTATCTACACTCTTGGTCTGGGTCAGCTCATAGCATCATATGGCTTTCAGTACCACTTATATGCTGATGACACCTTACTATACATCGCCGGCCCAGATGTTAACTCTCTGCTCTTCCAGATCCCAGACTGTCTATCATCCATATCCTCCTACGTCTCCTCCCATCTCCAAAAGCTAAATATGGAGAAAACTGAATGTATCATCTTTCCACCATCTGAATGCATTGTCTTTCCACCATCCCACTCGATCCTCCAATCTGATCTCTCTCTCACTGTCAACGGCTCTACACTTTCACTCCTTCAAGTCTGCTACCTTGGAATAACCGTTGACACCTCTCTGTCTTTCAACCCACATATTCAAGCCCTTACCTCTGCCTGCCGCCTCCACCTGAAAAATATCTTGTGAATCCACTTATTCCTTAACTTCGATACTACAAAACTGCTAATCCATGCCCTTGTCATCTCCTGCCTAGACTACTGCAACATTCTTCTCTGTGGCCTCCCATCTAGAACCCTTCCCTAAAAGGGAAAAATTAATTCAACACAGGGTCCAACTGTAATAAAATTTTTTAAAACATCAGACTTTAGAAAATTTATCAAAAGAAAAAAAAAAAAAAACCCCCCGTCCACTTGTTACCATTTTCTCCTTCAACAATATTCCCCTTTTTTATTATCAAAATTTGGGGCGGTGCAGGGAAGAGACAACCAGTAGAAGTCAAAGTCACTGAACTTATTAGAGCCGGTTGCATGGTTAGAAACAGTAAATTTTTCATGTCCGCCCTCTTTTTTTGTGGGGTTGGGTTTTATGGAAGATTTCTTTTAACAAGGATTAGAATAAAAGTATGTTTTTATTTTTTTCTTCATAACAGAAATACTTATCAGAGGGTCAGTATTATCTACTCATAAAATGGGTTGCCTTACAGACCCATAACTTCACAAATAAAAACATAAAAGGACCCAATTTTCAGCTATAAACAGTAGGCTTTTAGGAGGAAAAGATAAGAATAGTTTTTTCTGATGCTGAGAGGTAGAGCCCTTATGGCGGGACGCAGGGGAGGGAGGCAGTTAGAAAAATAAAAACGTCCTGCAGGTTTGTTTTACATTGAGTATTTTTTGGAGAAAGTGCAGATAACGCTGGTCACTCCGGAAAGGATAGATCCTTAATATTAAGGGTGACATGTATAATCGTTTTTTTCACCCTTTTCTACGAAAAAATGCCCTAAGTGACAGTCGGGATGTCAATGCCCTAATAAATGGTTAGGCGCTTTGTTCATAAGACTCAACACTTCTAATGAGCCAAAATGAGGGGTTTTTGGGGGGCATTCTGGGGGCTGTCCACCACACTATTAAAATGGATACATATATGATGGGGGTTCAGCAAACAGTGCATTACTGTTTTGACAGCAACCTATTTTACGGGGGTCTGCCTGAGCTTTGAGATGAATTACCCAAATTTTTCCGTTGGGGAAATTTTTTTTTTTCCTTATTTCCAACTTAAAAACCATACAAAACAAAAAGTAATGTTGACAATTAACAAAAACAAAATTAAATTATTTAAATTTAAAAAATGTTATCATACAAAATTAAATATAAAAAAAACATAAAAACCCAAAAAAATTAAAAATATCTCCTAAAAAAATACAATTAAATTAATAAACTAAACTATTTTTACATTAAAGGGGTTTTTTCCAAGAAATCAGTTCCTTACCTGTTATCTGACAGGGGACAAAATTAAATCAGCTGCTGATCATGGGGGTTCTGACAGGCAGGGGGAAATCACAATGTTTACCAAATAAATTTCATTGAACCTGATTCTCTAAAAAAATGGATATTTATCCACATCCCTTTCAAGCTCCTCATGTTCCATGTCACAGATAAGAAGTGCATACAGCCCCAAGCCCGCCCCTCAGCCCTGGTCGTGCCAATTTAACTGCAGGGAACTAAGGGGATTGAAAGAAACTGTAGCTCTCAGAGGCTTTTACTTTTTAAAACACATATATTTAGAAAAAATGATTTTAAATACCCATTTTGGAGGATCCCACGTCAACATTACATCGCGGCAAAACCCCTTTAAATAACCCACTGATGGTGTTGTTCAGATTTTACCATTTTTCATTTTTACTTTATTAAACTTGAATTTTGTTTTACTGCTCTCACCCTTTATTCACATACAGCAAGAGCCACACACAACATGTCTTGCTGGACCTGGGCACCCGCAAGACAGTACCAATTTTCCATTCACTGACGTGCTATTCTAATGAATTTTCTTTTATTTTCAACCTAAACATAGCCTTTATACATGTTAGTTTCGTAATGTGCCTAACACATAGGCGAGGTGCGTCATACTTTAGTCTCCATTCATATTCCCCCAAAAAACACTTTCAGACATTCAGGCCCATTATACACTGAAAACGAGACTTTTGACAAAATTTACTTCGAAGTCCTTCCTTCATACGTTTTCTCTAAATTTAAAACTGGGGAAATTTTTCTTCTTCTGAGAGCAAAAAGGTGAGTTTTGCTTGTCAAGGGGAATGTACAAGGAAAGGGAAGCCCCAAAGGGAAATAAAAAGTTTTATTTTCTAAACTTTGAGAGTTGTTCTTTGGGCCAGAGTTAGTCTGGATAGATCCTGGAGAATTCTTTTTGGGGAGCCCTAGTAGAAGATAGACTTTTGACGCTGGACTTCTAAGAGGATGTCTTCCTTCACAGCAAATAAATAAATCCTGCTGATCACACCCCTTTTTCGGATAAATTTAGGGTTAGGGGCCCAAACCCGGGGCTCTATCAATTTTGAAATGGGAGGTTGGAAGACACCCCAGGATATCATTGAAATTTGTGGAGAGGACTGTAAATAAACCAGTATTAGAAATAATTTCCGGGAACCCTCTTATGCACAAGTTGTTTCGCCTATTCCTATTTTCAATATCATCAAGGTCTGTTGGAGGGTAAAAATTTGAGCAGAGTGTTGATTTACTACATCTTTTAGAGAAAGAAGAGAAGTAGAAGTCTGAGACTGAAATTGGTCTAGTTTATCAACTTTAGATTTTAAAAATGACAACTCTGTGCAAAAATGTGAGAATTCTTGCTTACATTCGTCTTTCATCTGTTTGGTCAGAGAGGTTATGTTGGCTCTGGAAGGGAGGGATTGTAGAAGCAAATGTAATTGTCACTGGTCTGTTATCCTCTGATGAAATAGGTGCTGCTGACCCAAGGAAAGAAGGGCAGAACTGGGAGGAAGGATGCTGTGATTGATTGAAAATTGATGGTGTGCCTTGTAAACTGTTAGTAGAATACATCTGGACAAGTGAGGGTATCAGAGTATAAATATTCTGACTCAAGGTATTAGAATGTTGTAATAAAGTATCCTAAAGTATAGTCACCAATAAGATGGTAAACCTTGCAAATGGGATGGGGAGTCACTCCATGAGGATCCTGTCGACCAATGTAGAGAGGCTGGTGCTGCATTATCTCTCACTGTTATGGGTGGAGAGTCCTTTTTTTGTGAGGAAGATTGATGATCTTTTGTAGTGTTTCCTTGCTCCTGGGTAGGGGCCCTTTTTCTGGTACTGGCTCCGAGAGATGTGAAAGGAGGGGGTTAATGGCACCTGTTGGGATCTGCAGATTTCTTCATTAACCCGCTGGTGGTTTGTTCCTGATGAGCTAGGAGAGGTAGAGATGTGAAACATTGGGTCACTTAGTGGTGGCTGGCTTGCACCAAGATGCTGCATACTGGGGACCCTTTTGGACCACATTATTTGGTCCATTATTTGTTCCCTTCTGGTCTTGCATAATGTTCTAAACAGTGATGTTGTGGAGGACTCAGGAGGCATCTGGATGTGATTCCAAGGTGAAGTGGATGGCTCTTGTAGGTGCAGGTGAGGTGTAGGCAATGGTGAGCGGTTTCCTGTGTCTTTACAGGGAGCCGTGCACTGCTGAGCCACACAATCATGGAAATTTTCTGATTCTTCCACCCTGACCAGTTCAGAGGCAGAAGACGGCCATTGATAAGCCGGTTAGTTTTTTGAATAGACGTGAAGCTATGTAAAATATTACTTCACTCAGCCATCGCTAGCGATGCCCCCACCAACAAGCTCTTGTTTTACTGATAAGGCACAGCAAGGAGTGACATCACCATAGTTGGCTACGGCAACTAAGCTCAAAGAGAGATGGTCAGTACCTAGGAAAGCTTGTGTACACAAGCAGGAGATAAAATGATCTCAATCTCTGAAGCAGAGCAAAACCAATGACCAATCTCACAGCTCCATGGCTAGACAAAAACCATTCCCAGTAGGAG
>JAODAL010059020.1:0-21735 GCA_025379985.1 Phyllomedusa bahiana
AGCATCTTACAGAATAAGGGACACAGCACTGGAAACAGCATGTCTGACACTAGCTTGTTCTGTCCTCAGCAAGGGGGGCATAAACTATGTGACAGGTTCTATTTAAGGAACTCAAGTATAAAAACTGTCTAAGACTTTCCCTGTTGCCCATAGGAACCCCCTTTCATTTTTTTTTCCAGAGCACTATATGAAATGAAACAAAGAAAGTCTTAGCTTTAGATAGTTTTCATGCAGGTCACCCTAGATGCTCAGAAACTGCTGCATCTTATAGATTAAGGGACATGCTACTGGAAACAGCATGTCTGACACTAGCTTGTGCTGTCCTCAGCAAGGGGGGCATGAACTATGTGACAGGTTCCCTTTGAAGGTATCAGCATAGATCCTATTTTATATTTCTATTTTCCATGTTACATAGTTACATAATTTGTAAGGCCGAAAAAAGACAATACGTCCCCCAGTTCAGCCTATTGTGATATAGTATTGATCCAGAGGAAGGCAACCCCCATGAGGTAGAAGCCAATTGTCCTCATTTGTTATATTATTATGCTCTATAAATGCATCCAGACCCTTTTTGAACTCTGTTAGTGAGTTCACCATGACAAGTTCCTCTGGCAGAGAGTTCCATAATCTCACCGCTCTAACAGTAAAGAATCCCTTTCTATGTTTATGCAGAAACTTTCTTTCCTCTAGACGTAGACGTTCTAGATACAATCCTAGGTATAAATAGATCTTGAGAGACATCTCTATATTGTCCTTTGATATATTTATACATATTTATTATGTCCCCCCGAAGCCGTCTTTTCTCTAATAAAAAAATGTTATAAGGGAACAATAAATATGTAATAAATGTTAAAATGGTTTTATACAAATATGACTCACATTAGGATGGTCCTCTCCTGCATAGCCGGCACGTACTGAAGATGAACCGATATCAAAGATCAACGCTCCAACCTCTTCTACAATAAAAATAGAATAAATCCATGGACTAGGATTACAATATGTGTTGAGAAAAAAACTGTAATAATAGATTTTCTAAAAACAATTGTGTTTAAACCTTTCTGTAATCAGAAGGAAGATCCAGTAAATAGTTATGGTAGATCCCCACTTTCTTTTAGGTTCAAACAGCCATAGTATACAAATTGGTGGCCCCTAATATGAGTGACAGAATTAAGTTGCTTGAAAGTTTACAACATATACAAGCTATATGAGATGAAGGCGCAGTCTAGTATTGAACATACACTTGTTTGACCAACAATTCTTCCCAAATTCCCACATGAACATGCAAGAGAGAAAGGGACCAGCTTTTACCAGATCCCTCAGGGAACAAAACAGCATGATATATACCTCTTCTTTGTATACTCCTGTAGCAGACTTCATCAAGGCCATTCAGTTGCTCCTATGCTCTGTTTACCATAGAGTTCTGGCTTCCAAATCCTGATAGACTTAATTTACTTATAGTTGGGTCTATCAGGTTTCTCTTTGGCTTCTGGTATTAACTGGATATAACACCGCAGACTGCACTGTTCTTCTCAAAAGAACGCCAGGCAGAATAGTAAAAATTCCATAGGATTCATGATATACATTATCCAGGATTCACCTAAATTGATCCAATTTATATGCCTGGAACAAGTCATACTAAGCTGTCTTGCCTTATACCAGGGGTGTCAAACTGTGGCCCTCCAGCTGTTGGGAAACTACAACTCTCATCATGCATTTGTATAATCTAGAACAGTGAGCATGATGGGAGTTGTAGTTTCCCAACAGCTGGAGTGCCGCAGCTTGAAACCACTGCCTTAGACCAACCTCAAGCTGAGCACTGTGAGTTGGGCTGGTTACTATGAATGTCTACTGTAGAAATGGCTATAAGCATCAGGCCGTGTTTTCAAAGCACAACATTTCATTGTGAGAACACATCCTCCTCCTCATCATCATAAACATGGTCCCAGCCCAGTAAATAGTATAGGTTTGTAGTTTGAAAGATATAGATCAGGCATCCTCAAACTGCGGCTCTCCAGCTGTTGGGAAACTACAACTCCCATTGTGCATTTCTATAATCTATAACAGTGGGCATGATGGGAGATGTAGTTTCCCAACAGCTGGAGGGCCGCAGTTTGAGGATGCCTGATATAGATGATAAATATAATAATGTATGATTTCAGGGCACCAAGCTATAGACCTAAATGAACATTGAGGTGCCCTTATTAACTGTTATAGTAGCCACTTCATAATTACATTGAAGAAATAAGCAGTTGTTTGGAGGTGGGAGAGGAACAATAACCCATATATGGTGTGGTTGTCCCTTTATACAAACATTTTGGAATAAGGTTATCGACCTCATTAGACACATCACTGATTTTAGCATTAATGATGACTCGGCTCCTACCCTTCTCCACATGGTTCCTCTACCACACATGCTTTACTACTTAGCCTACTGCTGCTAAGATAGTCATTCCAAGACTGGGGAAATCCTCACGGACCACATCCAAGTGGTTTAAAGAAATTCACCAGCTACATAGAATGGAAGAAATTAGAGCTGAATCGGCAGATGCGCTGCCCAAATTTACTCACATCTCACATGATTGGCTAACTGTCTGTTCATCACCAACATATCGCTCATATATGTCATCTTCCAGCCATTAATCCCATGCCCCTTTCTCATAGTAAAGTCTCCATGGTCTACACGGTTTGGTTTTTACCCCGAGTTCTGCTTCTCTCTTTTCTTGTGATATAGTAAGATTTAGATTTTGCACAACTAATCAAATACTAATGTTATCTGATTCAGAGCTTTCTTCCTCTCCTTTTCCCCTTTTTTCTCTCTTCTTTTTTTCTCTATTTTTCCCTCTTACATACCAGCTCTGTGAATTTGTTAATAAATTCTTTATCACAATGTATTCTGATTGTATGATTATACTGATGAGATTATTTGTATACCTGTTTTATTATTAATTGGCTCTATGTATATATTAGATTCTGGATTTACTCCCTTTCTGTACAATGTTATCCTTTTCAATGAAGCTTTGAACAAGAAAAGATAAGCAGCTTTTAATACAACTGAGCAGAAAAACATGCTGATCTTATGGATCTATATATAACAAGCAGCACAGTAGTTATGAAAAGCTTCTCCCCACACAACATGTTCTTACCTCCGCTCATCCTTACTGCTAGAGAACCCACTTCCTGTCCAGTGTAACTGCAAGTGAGAAAACTGCACCTACCTGCGTGTCACCCATTAAATATGACAGGTAGCAGTCAGCAATAATGCTGTGTGATAACACTATACCACCGCCCTGCTCTCTCATTCATGCTTAATAAGGGAATTTGTTGAACTACGGAAGTAATCAGAGCAGACTTAACATAACGTCATTGACAGGTTAACAGTCTGAACTCTGTGGAGTTGAGGATTTAGTTATCTCTTTTGAAGCAAAACAAGAATGTTCTGTACACATTGTAAAAAGCCATGCTTGATGGCTTTTTCGTTAACCCCTTACTGCCGCAGCCAGTTTTGACCTTCCTGGCAAAGCTCCATTTTTTAAATGACGTGTCAATTTATGTGGGAATAACTTTTTGATACTTTTATCTATCCATGTGATTCAGAGATTGCTTTCTTGTGACACATTGTGCTTTAGGTTAGTAAGAAATTTTAGTCCATACAATCCTTACCTGTGAAAAATATCAAAATGTTGTGAAAATTTTGAAAAATTTGCCATTTTCTAAGTTCAAAAATTCCTGCGTGTAAGACAGATAGTTATACTACACAACATAGTTCATAAATAGCAGCTACCATATGTCTACTGTAGGTTGTATATGAAATCCTCTATGGTACAACGACTAGAGGCCAGTCTCCACAAACGCCTAAGAAATATCTTATATATACTCTGTCATCGTGGAAAAGCACACTAAATAAAGTAAAACATAACTTTTATTTAGACATAATAAAATGTTAATAAAGTGAAGAACAGCGCTGAAAAAATAGAAATGTGTATAGTGCATAAGCCGCAATAAACGCACTCACCAGGGGAAAAGTTTGGGATAACACAACAGAACGAGTATAAGGGGAAATTTCTCACCCTAATAACCCTCCAAATGTTCCTGGTGATACTCTATCCTGATATACGGGAGTATACGCGTCCTGATAAGGACGGCCCCGACAGGAACCTCACCCTGGTATATCTTACCCTAGCTTGCCCTAGATGGTATATTATAGCATAGGGAAAGAAAAAACAGCCTTACTTTACTGGAGTCCCAACATGTTTCGGTGCCTACCCGAACCTCTTCAGGGGACAATGATTGGTAGGCTAAAAAGTTAAAATAAATATAAGTGCTTAAAGTTAGTAAACAAAATAAATGTGCAGTAAACTAATAAAGTGATAGATATAATCTTACCTACAAAAGTTGCGGTCTAAAGTTCCATAATAGGACGGAGCATATGGCTCCTGGTATCCTGACACAGCTATGGTGTGCTGTGTAATGAATTGAGCGCTAGCTCTCATTTAAATAAGTCCCGCGCTGTCACGTGTGTCCGAGCGCCCAATGTGTGTCATTTAAGACTAGCAGGAAATGACGTTACCTAATCAAAATGAACCCGGCGTGTTGATCGCCGGGGCAACATGGGACGCTCCTGCACATAGGGCAGAAGTGACCGCATAGATCCAAAACGAGGCTTGAATCGCGGAGCACTTCCGCCTCGCATCATCACACTCCGAAACCAGATGTGACGTTCCGGCATAAGCCGAGGGTGTATCTATAGTTCAGAGATTACACCTACCACAGGATACAAACCTCCCCCTGTTACCTATTCTGGAATACGTGGAGAGGATTGGTCACTGGCAACTATGATTAATATATGCATAGCCGAAACCACAGTCCGTGGTAAAAGAAAGGTATTGTTTCAAAACACTGTGATCAAACTGAGGACAAGATGGATAATAAATATTATGTTACCCCTCCATAAGAATAGATACAGCCGAGACTAGTACGCTAGACAGTAATGATAAATCATGGACATTTTAAAAAGCATTGGAAACTAAGCTGTTCATTGAGACCAATGGGTTGCAATGTCCTTAAAGTGTAGATCTAAAAACTCTCCTTACATAACAATGATTTATCAAAATTCCCTTTGCGGGGATGAGGTTTAACCATATCTATCCCCATAAATTTTAGTCGTTGGTATGTCCCATTGTGTTCCGACCAGATATGTTTGGAAATAGGGGTGTCCCTTTTGTGCCGTATGTCCCCCAAATGTTCACCAACACGACGGCGGAATTCTCGGATGGTTTTTCCAATATATTCTTTACCACAATGACATTGGACACGATAGATAATGCCCGTGGTTTTACAATTGATGAAATGTCGGATATGGAACTGCTGTCCTGTATGTTGGTTAGTAAATGCTTTTCCTGTTTCTACATAATTGCAACCCACACATCCACCACATCTAAAGCAACCAAGCGGTTGCCTGTCCAGCCAAGTGTTCTTCCTTGGGGGAGGTGTGTAATGACTTTGAACTAGAGTATCATGCAAGCTATGTCCTTTCCGAAATGTGACCAATGGGTACATTCCAACTTTCTCCTTAATGTCAGGGTCCAATGTAAGGGTGTCCCAATGTCTCCCAAAAATTTCCCTGATTTCCTTAGAGGCCTCATTATAAGTGCCGATTATCCGTGCCAAATTATCATCTCGGTTGGGTTGCTGGTCCTTTGGGATTAATAGTTTAGACCTTGGCATATTCAATGCATGATGATATCCTTTTAGGATCACATCTTCAGGATAATTCTTTTCGCGAAATCGTCTTTTCAAGTCGTGAGCTTGTCTCTTGTACTCTGTTGTACTTGAGCAATTTCTGCGAAGTCGCAAAAATTGGCCACGCGGTATTCCTCTTTTTAAAGGGACAGGATGACTACTCCGCCAATGAAGTAAAGAGTTAGAGGATGTGGGTTTGCGAAATATGGTGGTTAAGATGGACTCATTACTGTCCTTAATTATTTTTACATCAAGGAATGTAAGACAATCAGATTGTATATCTGATGTAAATTTGAGTCCCAAGGTGTTCTGGTTCAATCGTTCCATGAATGTGTAGAAAATAGAAAATGTGTTTTTGGACCGTTCCAGATAATGAACACATCATCTATATACCGAGTCCAGAGACCTATATGGTCAGTCCATTCCGAAATCAGGGAAATTTTTGGGAGACATTGGGACACCCTTACATTGGACCCTGACATTAAGGAGAAAGTTGGAATGTACCCATTGGTCACATTTCGGAAAGGACATAGCTTGCATGATACCCTAGTTCAAAGTCATTACACACCTCCCCCAAGGAAGAACACTTGGCTGGACAGACAACCGCTTTGTTGATTTAGATGTGGTGGATGTGTGGGTTGCAATTATGTAGAAACAGGAAAGACATTTACTAACCAACATACAGGACAGCAGTTCCATATCCGACATTTCATCAATTGTAAAACCACGGGCATTATCTATCGTGTCCAATGTCATTGTGGTAAAGAATATATTGGAAAAACCATCCAAGAATTCCGCCGTCGTGTTGGTGAACATTTGGGGGACATACGGCACAAAAGGGACACCCCTATTTCCAGACATATCTGGTCGGAACACAATGGGACATACCAACGACTAAAATTTATGGGGATAGATATGGTTAAACCTCATCCCCGCAAAGGGAATTTTGATAAATCATTGTTATGTAAGGAGAGTTTTTAGATACACTTTAAGGACATTGCAACCCATTGGTCTTAATGAACAGCTTAGTTTCCAATGTTTTATATAATGTCCATGATTTATCATTACTGTCTAGCGTACTAGTCTCGGCTGTATCTACTCTTATGGAGGGGTAACATAATATTTATTATCCATCTTGTCCTCAGTTTGATCACAGTGTTTTGAAACAATACCTTTCTTTTACCACGGACTGTGGTTTCGGCTATGCATATATTAATCATAGTTGCCAGTGACCAATCCTCCCACATATTCCAGAATAGGAAAACAGGGGAGGTTTGTATCCTGTGGTAGGTGTAATCTCTGAACTATAGATACACCCTCGGCTTATGCCGGAACGTCACATCCGGTTTCGGAGTGTGATGATGCGAGGCGGAAGTGCTCCGCGATTCAAGCCTCGTTTTGGATCTATGCGGTCACTTCCGCCCTATGTGCATGAGCATCCTATGTTGCCCCGGCGATCAACACGCCGGGTTCATTTTGATTAGGTAACGTAATTTCCTGCTAGTCTTAAATGACACACATTGGGCGCTCGGACACACGTGACAGCGCGGGACTTATTTAAATGAGAGCTAGCGCTCAATTCATTACACAGCACACCATAGCTGTGTCAAGATACCAGGAGCCATATGCTCCGTCCTATTGTGGTACTTTAGACCGCAACTTTTGTAGGTAAGATTATATCTATCACTTTATTAGTTTACTGCACATTTATTTTGTTTACTAACTTTGAGCACTTATATTTATTTTAACTTTTTAGCCTACCAATCATTGTCCCCTGAAGAGGTTCGGGTAGGCACCGAAACATGTTGGGACTCCAGTAAAGTAAGGCTGTTTTTTCTTTCCCTATGCTATAATATACCATCTAGAGCAAGCTAGGGTAAGATATACCAGGGTGAGGTTCCTGTCGGGGCCGTCCTTATCAGGACGCGTATACTCCCGTATATCAGGATAGGATATCACCAGGAACATTTGGAGGGTTATTAGGGTGAGAAATTTCCCCTTATACTTGTTCTGTTGTGTTATCCCAAACTTTTCCCCTGGTGAGTGTGTTTATTGCGGCTTATGCACTATACACATTTCTATTTTTTCAGCGCTGTTCTACACTTTATTAACATTTTATTATGTCTAAATAAAAGTTATGTTTTACTTTATTTAGTGTGCTTTTCCACGATGATAGAGTATATATAAGATATTTCTTAGGTGTTTGTGGAGACTGGCCTCTAGTCGTTGTACCATAGAGGATTTCATATATATATATCATAGTTGTTATGGCCGGATTTTTAAAGACAGGTTTGGATATCAACCAGTGGTCTAACAAGGCTAAATAGATTTTCTCTGATAAAGAGTTTACCCAGAAAAAATATACGCCCTCCTTTAATATCGCCTTCAAAGAACTACAAAATATATACCGAGAACAAATCTCCACTTGGTGGGAGGTAGAAAGCTTACAAAATTATATAAAAAATCAGATTGTACCCAGAGGACTTCGTATCTCCCTTACCCCTGGCGTTAAAATCAGGAGCCAGGCTTCATAAAAAATGGGAGCAAAAAGCCACTAAGGGTTCACTGGAATTTATGCAACTACTCCTTGAAGAGGAACAGCTTAATCTAGAAACATTATATCAAAGGGTGAAAGAGCAGTTAGAAATAGTGAGGGGATTTGAACAACATCCTGATTACAACACAAAAGAACAACAGCTACATAATTCCTTAGAAAGATATCAATACCACATTAAGGACAGAAAACATAAACAATTCATTAGAGATCTCTCTGATTTCAGGGACAATAAGGCATATTTGCATTTGGATAGCAAGGATAATAACAGTGACCACAAAGGAACAGTTTCGTCTACGGATACGGAAATTTCAGACTCTGAACGGGACTCCCATAAGAGACAAAGTCGGAGTCAACAACGAGCACGTGGGACTAGAAGAGGGAGGGGGAGAGGACAACGTCAAAGAGGCTCATCGGGGCCTTTTTTAGTGGGGAACCACTCGTACGAACTGAGGGATTGAACACCCACAGGCCGTTAACCCCTCCTAAGGATAATTCAAATTTAATCATTAACTTATCGTCCCACTCGTTAACTGAAGACGAGATGAATGTCCTCAGATTGGGATTATCTTTTGTCCCGACCACTAAATTTAATTTATTTAGGTGGGTTAAGGATATTAACCTTTTTGGTCGGAAACTAAAATGGCATAAGTACCACTGCCTAAAAAATAGAAGGGAATGCACGGAACTGGGCATTAGTGAGGATTTATTGGAAGGTGTGAAACTCTTGTATGATATCTCTGAGGACTCAGTAAACACAGGTCAGGGTCCTTTTACCGAACTAAAATCTAGAAACACCAAAATGCCACCTCAGGGGGAAATCTCTTGTGTTGATATCTTCATCTCTCAGGTCACTAAAGATCTAGAGAGATTGGATAAGAGATTTCCTACCAATTGTACTCGAGATGAAGTAGAGGCAATATGTAAACTGGAACGAGATCATAATCTAATAGTCAAACCCTCCGACAAGGGCATAAACATTGTCCTACTGGACCATCCAAAATACTTAGAAATGTGTAATAGACTGTTAGATGATCCATCTTGCTATCATATTCTAGCGAGTGATCCAAGCAACATCTTTAAGGCTGAGCTTTTGACCATCTCAACTGAGGCAAAATCTAATAAAATAATCTCAGCCAACGAATTTGAGTTTTTATATCCAAAATTTCCCAGAATATCTACCTTTTACAGTTTACCAAAAATACACAAGGGAACGATCCCCTTAAGGGGTCGCCCCATTGTATCGGGCACAGACTCTCTCACTCAGAACTGTGGCATTTACCTCGATCGAATCCTAGCTCCATTCCTAGAATTCCTTTCTTCTTTTACTAGAGACACGACAGATTTGTTGAGGAAACTGGATGGGATACAGATTTCCTCTGAGAGTTGGTTCGCCAGCATAGACGTAGAGGCGCTATACACTAGCATCCCCCATGATTTAGGTATACAGTCTGTAAAACATTTTCTATATACTCGAGGGACACAATTTGATCGGCACAGTGAATTTGTCCTAAGATTATTGGAATTTGTATTGACGAGAAATTATTTTCTATTTAACAGGAGGTTCTTCCATCAGCTGAGGGGGACGGCAATGGGCAGTCCCTGCGCTCCATCTTACGCAAATCTGTACCTCGGCTGGTGGGAGAGCCTTCTCGTCTTTGATGAAACTATGTCGGAATGGACTGACCATATAGGTCTCTGGACTCGGTATATAGATGATGTGTTCATTATCTGAAACGGTCCAAAAACACATTTTCTATCATTCATGGAACGATTGAACCATAACACCTTGGGACTCAAATTTACATCAGATATACAATCTGATTGTCTTACATTCCTTGATGTAAAAATCATTAAGGACAGTAATGAGTCCATCTTAACCACCATATTTCGCAAACCCACATCCTCTAACTCTTTACTTCATTGGCGGAGCAGCCATCCTGTCCCTTTAAAAAGTGGAATACCGCACGGTCAATTTTTTCGACTTCGCAGAAATTGCTCAAGCACAATGGAGTATAAGAGACAAGCTCACGACTTGAAAAGACGATTTCGGGAAAAGAATTATCCTGAAGATGTGATCCTAGAAGGTTATCATCATGCATTGAATATGCCAAGGTCTAAACTATTAATCCCAAAGGACCAGCAACCCAACCGAGATGATAATTTGGCACGGATAATCGGCACTTATGATGAGGCGTCTAAGGAAATCAGGGAAATTTTTGGGAGACATTGGGACACCCTTACATTGGACCCTGACATTAAGGAGAAAGTTGGAATGTACCCATTGGTCACATTTCGGAAAGGACATAGCTTGCATGATACCCTAGTTCAAAGTCATTACACACCTCCCCCAAGGAAGAACACTTGGCTGGACAGGCAACCGCTTGGTTGCTTTAGATGTGGTGGATGTGTGGGTTGCAATTATGTAGAAACAGGAAAGACATTTACTAACCAACATACAGGACAGCAGTTCCATATCCGACATTTCATCAATTGTAAAACCACGGGCATTATCTATCGTGTCCAATGTCATTGTGGTAAAGAATATATTGGAAAAACCATCCGAGAATTCCGGCGTCGTGTTGGTGAACATTTGGGGGACATACGGCACAAAAGGGACACCCCTATTTCCAGACATATCTGGTCGGAATACAATGGGAAATACCAATGACTAAAATTTATGGGGATAGATATGGTTAAACCTCATCCCCGCAAAGGGAATTTTGATAAATCATTGTTATGTAAGGAGAGTTTTTGGATCTACACTTTAAGGACATTGCAACCCATTGGTCTCAATGAACAGCTTAGTTTCCAATGCTTTTTATAATGTCCATGATTTATCATTACTGTCTAGCGTACTAGTCTCGGCTGTATCTACTCTTATGGAGGGGTAACATAATATTTATTATCCATCTTGTCCTCAGTTTGATCACAGTGTTTTGAAACAATACCTTTCTTTTACCACGGACTGTGGTTTCGGCTATGCATATATTAATCATAGTTGCCAGTGACCAATCCTCTCCACGTATTCCAGAATAGGTAACAGGGGGAGGTTTGTATCCTGTGGTAGGTGTAATCTCTGAACTAAAGATACACCCTCGGCTTATGCCGGAACGTCACATCCGGTTTCGGAGTGTGATGATGCGAGGCGGAAGTGCTCCGCGATTCAAGCCTCGTTTTGGATCTATGCGGTCACTTCCGCCCTATGTGCAGGAGCGTCCTATGTTGCCCCGGCGATCAACACGCCGGGTTCATTTTGATTAGGTAACGTCATTTCCTGCTAGTCTTAAATGACACACATTGGGCGCTCGGACACACGTGACAGCATAGGACTTATTTAAATGAGAGCTAGCGCTCAATTTATTACACAGCACACCATAGCTGTGTCAGGATACCAGGAGCCATATGCTCTGTCCTATTATGGAACTTTAGACCGCAACTTTTGTAGGTAAGATTATATCTATCACTTTATTAGTTTACTGCACATTTATTTTGTTTACTAACTTTGAGCACTTATATTTATTTTAACTTTTTAGCCTACCAATCATTGTCCCCTGAAGAGGTTCGGGTAGGCACCGAAACATGTTGGGACTCCAGTAAAGTAAGGCTGTTTTTTTCTTTCCCTATGCTATAATATACCATCTAGGGCAAGCTAGGGTAAGATATACCAGGGTGAGGTTCCTGTCGGGGCCATCCTTATCAGGACGCGTATACTCCCGTATATCAGGATAGGGTATCACCAGGAACATTTGGAGGGTTATTAGGGTGAGAAATTTCCCCTTATACTCGTTCTGTTGTGTTATCCCAAACTTTTCCCCTGGTGAGTGCGTTTATTGCGGCTTATGCACTCTACTGTAGGTTGGCAACATTTTTTCATGTCTTTTTATTTTTTATGATAATGGAGGGGCTTGGAAATTTAGTAGTAATTTTTCAAATTTTCAAGAAAATTTGCAACATAGAGTTTTTTTAGGAAATAATCCAGTTCTAATGTGGCTTTGAGGGACCTGTATGTTAAAGTATTTAAACCAGCATTTAGGAAGTTTATTAATCATCAAGGTGCTTCACAGAAATTAAAGCAAAATGGGGATGAAATTTCAGAATTGTACTTTTCTGTGTTTTTTTTTTATTTTTATCCATTATTCACTAGAACACAGTAGATGATAATAAGGAAATGCAACTTAATATCGATTCCCCCAATTCTGCCACTTTTAGGCATATCCTATATGTGACCTTAGTGCCTTATTTGACTCAGCCACAAGCCTCAGAATAGAAGAAGCACCTACTGGACTTTGGGGTCTCATTTTTCTTACAATTTACTTTATGCACCATTAAGGTGCTAAAACTTAATAAACACCCCTAAAAAGACCCCATATTAAAAACTACACCCCTTAAGGAATATATCCAGGGGTGTAGTGAGTATGTTGACCCCACAGGTGTTTCACAAATAATTTTAGCGTTAGGTTGTGAAAATTAAACATTTATTTTTGTTCAACAATCTGCAATGTTCGCTGAAAATGTTTAATTTTTACTAGGAATCCTGAAAAAAAAAAGAATCCCAAAATGTGTTACCCAGCTTCTTCCAACTTTGGCAATACCCTCTACGTGGGTGTAAACTGCTGTTTGGGCGCATGGCAGGGCGTACAGGGGAGGGAGCGCTATTTGGCTTTTGGAACGCAGATTTTGGTGGGGGCCATGTCACATTTGCAAAGCCCCCAAAGTACCAGAACAGGTGAAACCTTCCAGAAGTTGCTCCATCTTGGATGCAACACCCCTCCTGGATCTCATCTAGGGGTGTATTGTGTGTTTTTTTGGGGTTTTTTTTAGCATTGGGCCATGAAAATGGGGGGAAAAAACGACGTTCCGCCATAGGTTTTTGGGTTCATTTTTACAGCGTTCGCTGTGCGGTACAAATAATAGGATAACTTTATTATTCGGGTCGGTACAAGTACATTCATATAGTTTTTTTATGTTTTATTACTTTTACAAAATAGAAATGCGTTTGTAAAAAATAGCGTTTCTATGTCGTCAAGTCTGACAGCCATAACTTTTTTATTTTTCTGTATACAGAGCTGATTAAGGGTTTGCAGGATGAGTTGACGTTTTCATTGGTACCATTATGGGATTCATATGATGCTTTGATTGCTTTAAATCAAGGTTTTTGGGAGACGGGATGAACAAAATACAATAATGCTGGGAGTGTTTTATTTTTTACAGCGGTTACCGTGCAGTATAAATGACATGCTAGCTTTACTCAGCAGGTTGATACGATTACAGCGATACCCAATTTGTATATTTTTTATGTTTTACTGCTTGTATGCAATAAAACACTTTTATTTCAAAAAGAAAACAATCTTTGCATCACCATAGTTTGAGAGATATAACTTTTTATTTTTCTGTTTACAAAGCTGCGTAACAGTTTTTTTTTTTTGCGGGATGATTCAATGTTTTTATTGGTACCTCTTTTTGGGGGACAAGACTTTTTAATCACTTTTAAGTCCGTTTTTTGGAAGGCAGGGTAAAGAAAATATTGCAATCCTAGTAGTGTTTTTTATTTTTATTATTAACAGCGCTCACTGTGTGGTATCCATGACATGTTAGTTTTACTCTGTGGGGCGAAATGATTATGGCGATACCCAATTTATATCGTTTTTTTATATTGTAGCACGTTAAAACCAAAAAAGGGTTTTTATTGTGTAAAACAATATTTATACCTCCATGTCTTCTGATAGCCATATTTTATTTTTCCATATACAGAGCTGTGTAAGAGATTTTTGCGGGATGAACTGAAGTTTTCATTGGTATCACTTTACATTTATATGACTTTTTGCAGGTTAAATAACATGACAGATTGGGGGGGGGGGGGGCGGTACCGGAAGTCAATGGAGACGGTTGCGTGGTAGAGGAGCTCCCGCACCGAACCGCTGAAATCTGCTTTCCTGGCCATCATTAGCACCCTAAATGGGTAAAAGAAAGCCCCAGCAGCAGGAGAAAAGCTTGGGGAGGACTCCGACACCCGCCGACACCCCTTAAGGACCAGGCGTTTTTTTGGGGTGACACGTTCATTTTTCCCTCCTCGCCTTCTGAAAGCCATAACTTCTTTATTTTTCCACCTACATAGACACTTGAGGGCTTTTATTTTGCGGGACAAGATGTACTTTCTAATGGTGTTATTCACTATACTATAGAAAATACTGGGAAACCGCAAAAAAATTCCAAGTGGGACAAATTGTGAAAAAAAATTTATTTTCACCATGTTTGCGGCGGTTTTGCTTTTACGGCGTTCAAATCTTCGGTAAATATAATGTGTTATCTGTATTCTTCAGGTTGTTACGCATCCGGCAATACCAAACATGTAGGGTTTTCCGTTATGTTTTTGGTACCCGTAAAAAAATTCCAAACATTTTATATTTTTGAAATTTGCGCCACGGCGCCATTTTGTGCGACCAATAACTTTTTTGTACTAACACCTACGGACGTCAGTGAGGGGAAATTTTTTGCGGGCTGAAGTGTACTTTTTATCGCTAGCAGTTTGGAATGCATGCGACTTTTTTGATCATTTTTATCCATTTTTTGAGTGACGTAAAATGACCAAAAAACGCAATTTTGGCGTTTAGAATTTTTTTTCTTCTACGGTTGTTCAGCGTACAGGATAAATGATGTTATATTTTTAGAGTTCGGACTTTTTCGGATGAGGCGATACCAAATATGTGTAACTTTTTTATTATTTTAATGTTTTTTTATTTGTAAAATGTGGAAAGGAGGAGGGTGTTTTAAACTTTTTAATACTTTTTTTTTGCACTTTAAAATTTTTTTTTTTTTTTTTTTTTCTGAACTTGAGGCCCCCCTGGGGACTTGCCCACTAGGGGCGCGATTTGTTAATACAACCAAAATGTTTAAAGGGCAATGCATTAGGGGTTTTCCAAAGGGATGGCGGTTTCCCCCTTATTCCCTGCCGACGGAAGGGGGGGCAAAACCGGGGCCAAAGGGTAAGTGAGGGAGCCTTCCCAAGGCTCCCCACCACAATCCCCGGGATGGATCGGGGGGGGGAATAGCCGAAAACCGATACCGAAAACCCCCATGGGTGCCCCGGACCGAGGGCATTAATTCAACGCCACGGCCAATTTTTTCCGGGGCCCTTATGGGTAAAACCCCCCGCCAGACTTCCCCGGTTCTGGGCGGTTTTAAAAGAGGGGGTGAGGAGCAGGGCCCGGACCAACCCTAGAAGGGGCCCCCCGCCCCAAAAATTCGGCCCAAGACGGGGCACCCGCCGCATCCCGGACCGCTCGCGTCCAGAGCGGGCCAGGCAGCCGCGGGGAGCCCGGGGAGAAGTGGGCCCCGCAGCTATACAGGCAGCAGGGGGCCAAAGGCGCCCATTCCCTCGCCGCCCCAGGAGGGGAGGATCCTCCAGCAGACCCCAGGGATCATAAGGGAAGGAGGCAGACATGCAAGTCTCTCGAGAAGAGTAACAACGGGGCAACATTAAAATGTGATGAACTCAGCTAAAGTGCCACCTAAATTCCCCAGCAAAAAAAAGCAGCCTTGGGAGGCCACAGTAACTAAATCATTTACGGGCATCTGTTATCACCCGCTTTCTGCCCTGCGGGCAGAAGTATACCTAAACTTCCAGCTTATAAAATTTGAAAAAAAGATTAAGCTGCGGGGAAATGAATTAGCAGGGCCCCAAAAAGCCCTGCATAAAGCACTAAGAAAAAGGGCATTATTGGAGGCAAAGATTGAGGATTTAGAGAAGCTAAGGGCCCAAAAATTTTGCGGGTCATTGGATCCCAGAGATTTAAAACTTCAACTCTACCACAGTTATGTGCAGAAATCTTTCCTAAAGCGTGGGCTTAGATAACCTTTTTAAAGGGGGAAGGGCGCACAGAATTGGACTCCCCAAAAGTGAGGCAAAGGACTCTAATCAAAAAGGGCCCGAACCTGTTTTGAAAAAAATCCCTGGACTTCTCGGACAAAACTCTTCTAATGAAAAGTTTACAGAAAAGTAAAAGCCAGTGCAATATGAGGAGAAATTGATGCATTTCAGACTATTCTGTTGATTTTTCCAAAAAAGAGACGTGCTAAAAAGGGACATTTGTTCTCGCTAGTCCAAGAGATTTAAAAATTTTGTGCTGCATATCCAGCGGTACTGAAAATCTTTTCCGGACAAGGGTAACCCTATCTCCTCAGCCCCCCGGAAAAGAAGCCAAGGTGTTAGCCTCTTTTTTCAGCCAAAATATCCCCCAGGGGGGGGGTCCCGTGGGGGGAGGGCTTTTGGGGGTAAGGAGTCCCACAATACTCGGGGAGGCACTCTTCACCTAAGGATTTAAGTCAAGAGCTCCCGGCAATCACGGACATTTGGGTGACAAAATAAATCGCCAAAAGATGACTTAGTAGGGGGGATTTGGGACGAGCTTCATCACTTTATGAACATTTTTTTAAATTTGGTTATGTTTAGACGCAGGAGGAAAAGGGGACATAGGAAACAAAAACATCAGTAATTGGTTTGTGGGGAATTCTTATTAATAGGGGGGAGGGATGGAGGTGGAAAAAAAAAAAATTTCCCCAGGTAATAAACCAGGGTTAAAGTAAGAGAGGGAGATTGGTGCTTTTCCTTCATACGGGAAAAAAGAGAAGTCAATGCAGGGGAGGTGGGAAAGGGAAAAAGGTGGGACTTTTGGTTTTAATATGTTTTTTATCATGAAGTGGTGGTTGTTGAAATTGTCGTTTTGTATCTTAACTTCACTTGGTCCTTTTACCCAATATGGATCCCAATATGTTGAAACTAATTTAGTTGGAAAGTCAAAGGGTTACGGCCCCAACAAAAGGGGAACAAGGATTACGTCATGAAGAAGGGAAAAAAATAGATATCGCATTACTTAGGAGATCTTTGGGGAAGGGGATTTTAAAAAAAAAGCAAAAAAAAAGGGTGGGAGAAGTATGGATTCCCCGCAAAGCAAGAAAGTCAGGAGTAATGTTCGGTACACAAAAAATAAAAATGCAAATTAATTTTTCCCACAAGGATGGAGGGGGGAGTGGTAAAGTTTGTTCCGACACTCCAGCGGGGCATTAAAAGCGTATATAACGTAATGCCCAAATAAACAGAAGATAATTTTTTACAAATTTGGAGCAATGTATACCCAAGATAACAACCCAATACCTTCTAGGGGAGATTTAAATAGTGTGTTGAGCACCAGGGGAAGGAAGAAACTTTACCCGAACAGGGGGTGTGAGGGGCTTTTTGAAAACTCTGCACGAATGCGCAGTTGGTGGATATAGGCGTTTCACAATCCACCGAAAGGCAATCACGCATTTTTCTCAGCGAGACAACCCGGGTCCGATAACTTTTTTTTGACGTTAGGACCTCACAAAAAAGTAGAAGGGCTGGGATAGGGGATTTGGTGATTTCGGACCACGCCCCGGTTAGCATAGAACGTAAAGCTTAAAAGCGGGGCTCGGAAACTATTAGGGGCAAATTCCCCCTTCCTCTTTGGTAATGACAGCATTCAGGGACTCCAAAAGGGTTTGGTGGGGGGAATACGAGAGAGAAAAATGAGGAGCAGGCCGGTAATGTTTTCAAATTTTGGGGATGCACCCAAAAGCTTTTTTTACAGGGGCGAAATTAGGGGAAATTTTACCTCAAAAAAAAAGAAAGTAACCAAGGCACTAGGAAAGCCCCTCTACGCTGCGGGGGGCATTTTCCCCCCGTTTCAAAACAACCCCCCACATTGAAACAAAGAGAAATGGGTCCAAGCAAAAGGGCGGCTTACGGCTTTTTCAAGGTAATTGGAAACATTTTCAGTGACCATCTTCGTTATCCCTTTAAAAACTGGAAATAAGGCAGGGAAATTACTCCCCAATTTAGAAAAGGGAGGAGGACAATTCCAATATTTTAATTTTAATGGAAATACAGGGAAATTTAAAACTGGGGCCCCCAAGGAATTAACTCATCTTTGAAAGTTACATCAAATTTATACGCAAAAAGCCTTTTGATATTGGTAAAGGGGGGATTTCCTGAAGGGGTGCATTGCCACACAACAATAGGATAGGGAATTCTTTAAAAAAAGAAATCTAGGAGAGGGAACCGAGGTTATTAAAGAAGCTTCCCCTGGGGAAAGACCTGGCCCTTGGCTTTTTTAGCATTTTTCAAAATCGAGGGAAGAAAAAAACACCAGTTTTGTGGGGGTATTAACAAGATTGTGGACTCTGGGAAAGCGCCCACAGGGGGCTGGCGTATACAAGGGCCCACACAAGCCAGGTAGAGATGCCCTCTGCCAGGTTCTTACAGACCCAAATTTCCCCTTTTCAATAAATAAAAATTTTTATCCAAAGTTTATTTCAAACAGATTCGCATCCCCTCCCCAAAAATCATGGGGATACAAAATTGGGGGTTCATAAAGGGGAATCTGGGATTAAAAAAATAAGAATGGTAATAAATGCCAAAAAGCAAAGAAAAAAACAGGGGACCCCAAAAAAAAAAAACCACTTATTGCCTTTAAAGCCGAAAAGGCGTTTTAAAAACGTCCCTGGGGGGCTCAATCTTGTTCTAGATGGATGGGAATAACGGGGCTTATTTGGTCTTATTTTATATGATTAAAAGAAAGCAACAAAAAATCAGTACCGCAGGATTCATCCAGACCATTTAAACACAAAAGGGGAAAAGGACAGGGGTGTCCCTTTCCCCATTGTTATTCGACCTAATTTGGAGCCTTTAGCGCTGTATCTTAGGAAAGAAAAGTGTTTTTTAAAGGGAAAAAAAATCGGGGAAAATGGGCAGGTTTGTTTGGGATTGCGGAGATATGCTTCTTTTTTTTGGGGGACCCCAAGGACAAGAGGGAAAGGGATGGAGATTTTTGAATTCTTTGGACAATTTTCGGGGTATAAAATAAACAAAGACAAAAGTCAAATTTTAGGAATAGGGGAAAAAGGCAGACTAAATAAGAAAGGACGGGGGGTTTGAGTCTAAAAAAACACACATTAAATTTGGGGGTTAAAATCGAACCAGGGCATCTGCCCATACCATCTCAACTTTACGCCCATATCAAAAAATTTAGGAAAACTTCTCAGGTGGGAAAAAATTTCCATTACTTGGGGGAAGGGCCCAATTTATTAAAATTATCAGCTTTGCTAGGTTCTGTTCCACTCCAGAATGTGCCCTTACTTTTAAACATAAAGATCTGAAAAACGCTCAAGGGAGCTTTTTTGAATTCATATAATAAAGGCAAGGCGGAAAAAACAATGAGCAAATTGGGGCTTAAAAAAGTCAAGGAGGGCCAAATTTCCAATATAAAAGGCTTTACAACTTTACCCCGATGTGGCGGGGACGTTCGGACTGGTGCCATGAACATCAAAATTTTCCAAAAAACCTTGGTAGAAACCCCAGTGGCAATCCAGGGACTTTTAAAGGTCTTTCCTCCACACCATCAAATGTTCCCCCAAAATTACTAAAGACAACGTCCTCTTAAGAGATATTGGCAAAATTTGGGGAGGGGTCCGCAAGCTTTTTAATGACCCATGCAAAAGAAACCCCTGGCTACCTTAAGGTCTCCCACCCAGAATTGCACAAGGGAAGAAAACAGTTTGTTTTCGGGAATGGAGCCAGGAGGGATCCAAACACAGAGCATTTTGGGGGGGGGCCCAGGGAACACATTAATGAGTTGGAATCGGTTCAAACCCTTTTGGGTTTAGAACAACCAAATATTTCAATATTTGCAAGTAAAAAGTTTTTTTTAAAAAAAAATGGGTAAAACCCGGACAATTAGAAGACCCGAGGAGTTTTCTGTGGTCATAGAAAAAGTATGGTGTGCCATCTGTCAAAATTTTTTACCATTTTGACTTGGTTCCAAGGGGGCCGCCGCAAATGTTTTTACCAAAAGGAGGAAGAATTAGACGATCCAAGTAACAGAAAATCCTCAAGGGGATGAAAAGGTAAAAAGGCTACTGTAAGTGAGGTTGGAGGGAGACACAATTTTGGGTACTCCTAGAGCCCAAAAACGCCTCAATATCCTTTTGGAAGAATATCAGGGGGGGAGGTACTTGGGGGCTTCCCTAAATGTGGGTTGGAAAAGGCGAATTAAAGCATTCCTCGGGACTGGCCCCAAAACAAACGTCAATTTGGGGGAAAAAAATTGAATTATAAGGAATATGGGTTCCAAGAACCTCTGGCCCAAAGTGTAATTTTAAATTTAAAGGGCCTAAAGAAAAAGGGGGGGAAGCGGAAAAGGGGAATTAGAATAAGGGAAAAACACTTTGGATTGCGGCTACCAAAAAGATTTATACCAGACTTGGTTGGAGACAGACCCTCCGGGGATTTATGGGTCAAAATAGCCTTAAACAGTTATTAATTTTCCCTTTAAAAATTAGACCAAGAGAAATAAAGAAAAGAAGACAGGGGGGGATTTCTCAAAAAGTGGAAAAGTTTTTATTTCTGGAAAAAGTGTAATAACGGGATAATAGAGTTATCGACCCTTTTAGAATTTTTTTTACTACTTGATGGAGAAATTGAAAGGAAACTTAGGGCAGTTGGAATCAAGATTTAAATGGGCGGGTGGGGGCTACCGCAAGGTTATTTTTACTTATTACCTTTTTTGTTAATGTTAGTATTAACAATCGAGTCATGTTAAAAGAAAAATGAAAATGTACTGGAAATTGCAGAGTAAACACAGCATTTTAGGCAAAGTTCTTTTTAAATATGATTTCACGGATATTAGTGACTTACATTTGGCTAAAAAACTGTACAAAAGTTGTAATATTCAGCAATGAGTGTGTGGGTTTGAAATTTCCAAAAAAAATTTTTGAAAAAAAAAAAAAACAAGCCGCGGGGGAGCAACCCCCCACGCTGTTTTACTCCCGGGTGTTAGCGGCGAATTTGCCCCCTAACACCCGCCGGCTGTGCGGGGGGGCGCGGAGTGATCCCCCTGCAAAGCCCCTTAGCGGCCCGGGGGCTACTGTACGCCCAGGTAATTTAAAGGGGGGGAAAGAGAGAAAGAAAAGGGCCTCCGGGACCTCCAGACCAAGACGTCATATGCCTGGGGAAATTTTCCCCCCCTTGCCCACAAATATTCCTTTTCTTAATTCTCCAGTTTAGGGGTTCTGGTTTCTTGGGTTCTTTTTTTTCTTTGATTTTTTATTTGTCTTGTTACCAGTGTCTCTACATCCCCTTTTATTCCTTCATGTTTCCCCCCCCCCCCAGTCTTCCCCACTTCCCCCCCACTGCTAGCCCCCACCTAGGAACCCTCTGGGTTTTGCGGGTTTCTCCCTGCGGTTACACAAAAGGTTGTCATCTATAGACAGTCCCGGATGGTCAATGCCTCAATTGAACGTTAAGGGGCTGAATTAAAGTGAAAAAGCCCGGGTTTGGGACCCCCCCGGGGGTGTAAAAATCTGAGAGCGGGGCATTGTCTTCTTACAGGAGTCATTAAAACCTGCAGGCTACCTTTTTGGAAAAA
>JAODAL010059021.1:0-21735 GCA_025379985.1 Phyllomedusa bahiana
CTTTTTTAACCTCCTGATGATGTACTTGGTACTTAAGAAAAGATGGGGACCCACGGGCAGCAGCTAACATACCCGAAAAAGTCAGACTGAAGATCCTGAGACTAGCCCATGATTCAAAGATTGCCGGTCACAAAGGAGTGCAGAAGACGCAGGAATTTTTATCCCGATTCTTCTGGTGGCCCAATTATTTACAGGAGGTAAGGAAGTATGTAACATCTTGTGACATCTGTGCTAGATGCAAGACTCCACGTTCTTCACCCTCGGGTCTACTACAGCATTTGCCGGTCCCTTCTCGCCCCTGGGGTTCAATTTCCATGGACTTCGTCGTAGATCTACCTATCTCTAAAGGGAAAAATACAATTCTTGTGGTAGTTGACCGACTCACCAAGGCTGCACATTTCATCCCATGTACTGGTCTACCCTCTGCTAAAGACACTGCGGATCTCATACTTCAGAATGTGTTTCGTCTTCATGGAGTTCCTGATGAAGTTATCTCGGATCGTGGGGTGCAGTTTACATCAAAATTTTGGCGGAGTTTTTGCTCAGCTCTGGATATTGACATTAATCTATCAACCGCCTTTCATCCACAATCTAATGGACAGACTGAACGCACAAATCAGACCCTGGAACAGTATCTTCGATGCTATATTTCTCATTTACAAGATGATTGGGTTGATCTGCTTCCTATTGCCGAATTTTCGTACAATAATTCCCAAAATGCCTCCACCAAACAGACTCCTTTCTTTGCAAATTTGGGGTACCATCCAAATATTCTTCTGAAATTCCCTGCTGTTCCACATATTCCAGCTGCCACGGAAAGGATCTCTGCACTACAGCAAAATTTACAGCTACTAAAGGAAACACTAGAGAGGGCTCAAGAAAACTACAAGAAGATGGCAGATAGACGTCGTAAGCCAGCACCAACTTTTAAAGTGGGGGATAAGGTATGGCTTTCCACCAGAAATTTGAAACTAAGAGTTCCTTCACCAAAACTGGGACAGAAGTTTGTCGGGCCGTATAAGATCATCAAGATAATCAGTCCAGTAGCTGTTCGGCTCAAACTCCCACCATCTATGAAGATCCATCCTGTGTTTCATGTGTCTCTACTAAAGCCTGCCGTGTCTAACCCCTTTCCGGGACGTGTTCCTCCTCCTCCTGATGCAGTGGAGATTGATGGGCAAGAACAGTTTGTTGTGGAGCAAATTTTCAGGAATCAGCTGCAGTACCTCATTAAGTGGCAAGGTTATGGGTCGGAAGAAAATTCGTGGGAACCTGTGAGTAACATCAATGCTCCGCGACTGATCAAACAATTTCATCAAAGACATCCGGAGAGACCGAGTCAGATATCGTCCAGAGGCCGCTGTTGAGGTGGGAGTAATGTCAGCAACCGCCTGCTATACCTTAGAACTTGCTAACTGTGTTTGCCCTTAAGTTTGCCCTCAGCCAAGATGGTTGATCGTGCCTCAGCTGGTTGCCATCTTGTTTCCTGTTTCCTGTTCCTGGTTCCTATATAAACTCCTCAAGCATGATGTCTATTGCTTGAGTATTGTGTTTAAACTCCTGCTGTTTTGCAGTCCTCTAGCCTGGAACTTACCTACCCGTTAGTTCCTCTCATTTGCGGTTTACCCTGCAAACCTCTCATACCTACGTACCATCTACTGTGCTCCTCCTGACCTTGCCGGGATCCAGTCTCCATCTCTGCTGCCTCCGGTTCCAGTCTCCAGTTGCCTTCACTGTGTTCCAACCAGTCCTCACCATTGGATTCCAGCTGTATCCACTAGTATCGTGACACAAACAGTCAGGACTTGCAGCGTACAAGGTAGGTCAGGTTCAGGCGCATGGTCAGGGCAAGCAGCAGACAAGGCAGGGTCAGGAACATAGCAGAGAGTCAGTAACAGGAGAGCATTCCAAAGCAATGCACATGAGTGCTAGCACAAAGTAGCAACACCAACAACTAGGCAAGGAAGTATGAGAGGTGTCCTTAGATAGGCAAGGGCAAACAGTAGTTGGCCGTGGCAACCACTGGGCAGAGCACACTGGCTCTTTAAATCAGGAAGAGCCGACATACGTGCCCCTAGTAGACGGCTGCAACATGCAACAGTACAGAGGAACAGGAGATGGAATGGCATGAAGGCAAGGAGCGAAGCAGAGTTGAGTAAGGTTTTGAGTGAACAGAAGCAAAGAGCCGGGTGTGATCACGGACCAGTGCATAGGCGATGGCGTGGCCCGGCACTCACTGGTAGAGGAACAGATTTCCAAAGACGGGGCACAGGGTTTGCTTTTGCCCCAATTACGTATTGAAAAATAATTTTTAAAATTTAAAAAACCCAATAGATTTTTTGGGGTTTGGGTGAGTTCATCGATGTTGGAATAATTCTGTATTTTCTTATTTTATATTTCAGAGAGGAGACACATGTTTGAGCGGATGCTTGCGGATCTGCACTTGTCAGACTGCTACAAGGATAAACTAACTTTGAAAGATTTTTTTAAATATTGATGAAAAACCCCTTTAAAGGAAAATTGAGATTGAGAGTGCACAAAAAATTTCCCTTGGGCATTTTCCCCTTCCCGGAAACCCCAGGGCCTTTGGGAATGGGACAGCGAGAAGCACTTGCATAACAATAGAAAGAGATGTAGACTCTGATAAAAAAAAGGTCTTTTTCCCCCATTGGACATTCTCTATCTTCTTCTTCATTGCTCAGATTCTTTCCTACAACAAGAGATTATATCAAAAATGACCAGCTGCCAGTTTGCTCTTCCTCTGCTGCTTCCCGGCTGTGATGGTGCAAGCTTTTTCCTTCCCTGTTAGGGCAATAAAGGACATTGTGAAGAATTTGGGGGACCTCAACTCCTTGACTGATATTTAAAGGGGTTTCAAAAGAAAAAAGGGCCTTTAAACATTTCAATCCCAAAGTTTTTTTTTTGTGGGGTTTTGGGTCTTGTAAAATACCAAGTGGGAAAACCCCTAAAATGACCTTCTGAGCCCAAGGTCTAAAAAAAACTAAATTTTTTTTGTCCAAAAAACAAGGGAAATTTGGGTTATTTTCCCCATAAGTTTCTAGGGGGGTTTTAGTAGAAAAAGCTTTCTCCTTTCCTGGTGGAAAAGAATTGGATCACTTTAAAGAACCCATTGCTGTGACAAATTTTACGTGGGGACCTTGATTCCTACCAAACACAGTTCAAGTTCTTATCCAATATTTCATCAGCAGTCTATATATTTACTGAATGTATTGGTGAGAAGGAATACTTGTTTTTTAAACAACCTACATTTGGGAAAAACAATCCCCAATTAAATTTTTTTTGTTTGCTGCTTTAAAAAAGGCAAAAACATTGGTTTAAAAAAACGGGTAATTTTCTGAAAACTCTTTTATTAGTCAGAAACAATCCCAAACACATTCTGCCACAATTCCCCCAGAAGCAAAGTAACAGTCAAAACCATTCGGGAAAAAACAATGAAAGAAATCAAAAAAGGGCAATTTTAAAAAATTTTAAGATTCAGGCTGGGGGAAAAACCCCAGCTTTTAAAAATCTAAATATCCACATTGAAAAAAACCCAAAAGAATTGGGCCCGCGAAACTCGAGAAACCGAGAAAATAACTAACCAGATCCCAACATCAAAACTTTTCAAGGGGAGTCACTGAGAAACAAGGGCAATTGGGAAACAAAAATCGAAAAATTTAGAAGAGCTATGCCCGAATGAAGAAAATTTTTGGCGGAAAATGAACGAGAGGATTAAAATGTAAATTAATCCAAGGGAAAAAATTTCCCGTGCAAGCAAAAAAATTTTGGGTGGGTCTGTCCCAAAGGTTTTGGTAAATTCCCACCAAAGGGGTGAAAGTTTGAAAGCTCTGTGGGGAAAAACTTTTTAAAAAGGGCTGAAGTTTAAAAACTGGATCACATTGTAGCCCAAAGAGGGTTTTAAAAAAAACCCCGGGGTTTTTATACTACCCTCGGGACTCATCACTTCCTGCGAGAGCTCGGACAGTTTCACACTGCAGAGTGTTCCATGATCAAGGGGGGAAAAAGGGAAAATAAATCCGCTTTCAAAAAAAAGATACCCTGACCTTTCCGGGGAAAAAGCGGCCCAAATTTTTTACCCGGGTTTTGGGGTTTTTTATGGGAAAAGATTTGAAGGAAAAAGGTCATTAACCCTTCCCTAAAATTTTGGGTAGCAGATATCTTTACCGAGTTGAAAAATTGGGGAAAAGGAGGACAGTGGCAAAAAAGGAGTTTAAAACAGCAATGGGGAGGGGCAAAGGGGACGGGGAAGGGGCCCCCTTTTTGGAACACCAAAGTTTGGTTACAGTTCCCCGGGGGCCCGGTTTGGGCGTGCACCAAGGGGCCTTTTATGACTCTGATTAAAATGAAGGGAAATCCCGGAAAAAGTTGGGTTGGGGCATTTTTTCTAGTTATAGATCCTGAAGGTTTGAAAGCTCTTGGGGGGTTTGGTTTCTAGAAGACCCCCCGGGTTTTTGGGAAAATGAAATTTAGTTTTCAACATTATTTGTTTGAGTTGAGTGACATCATCATAATAAACATTTCTATGGAAAATCCAGATATGAATGAATTTTACAGATTGTGGGTTCCCCTTTTTTTTTTATTTTTCAGGATTTAAAGAAAAATTTAAAAACCCCAATGTCTTTTTTTCCCCTTTAAAATTTGAGTGACGTGTTTCCCCATAAAAAAATGTCGGAAAATGGGGACCCTCAGAAGCTTTTTGGAGAAGCTAAAATACAATGACCCGATCGCAGAGAGTGGAAAAAAAGAAGCGCATTGAAAAGTTCCCCTGTATCAAGGCTATAAAAACCAAATGGGTAAAAGGTGGGGATTTTTGGGGCTAATTTCAAGGAGCTTGGCATGAGCCAAATTAAAATGGAAAACAGGCGGGAAGGGGTGTGTGAATTTAAAAAAAAAAATTATTTTGGAATTCATGGGAAGGGAAAAAAAAATGTCCAAAAAAAATCTCAGAATGTCAGTTGGGCTTTTTTTTTAAAAGGGTTAAAAGTTTATGGAACGGGTGGGAAACCAAAAAAATTTATCTTTAATTTTTAAAATTTTCTTGTTTCTAAACCTACAAACCAAATTGTTTCCTTTTAAAAAAATTTAGAATTAAAAATGGAAAATTCCGAAAAAAATAACTTACGAATGGATGCTTTATCAGGAAAACGTAATAAAGAATTATTTTAAGAACAATAATGAATGTAGATGGGAAACCCCCTCCCGGGGAAAAGATCATAAGAAACTGGTCCAAGAAGAGAATCTCATACTGAAGTCTTTGGAGAAATATTTCAAAGATGGATCTAACGACGTGTATCTAGTCAAAAAATTCTGGCAGGGTTTCTTCAACAGTGCGAAAAGTCTTCGGAAAGAATTAGATCTATGTATAACGGAAAAAATGCATAGAGACAATTCACATCCAAAAAGGCAGGAACCCACCTACAAAATTGAGGAAAGTTAGGGAAAAAGGGATTGAGAAAAAAGGGCACCAACCTTCCCCGAGAAATGTAGAGAAAACGCCCGAAGATTTGATGAGGGAACATGATACGTTTTTTTTAACACCAAATTTTGGGAGGAGGCGTTGCAGAATCTTCACAGAGTTCAACTGAAGACATATGGTGTTAAAAAGGAAATTTTCAACAAAATCAACAATGGTTTTGGGGCAGCAGAGTAAGCTCCCCATTGTAAAAGGGATGCGAAGGTCCCAAAACCCCTCTGAAAATGACAGATGTCTTTCACAGTGAAAGATAAATATATTGATATGCCACAGGAAAAAGATGAATGCCCCCTTTTGGGGAAGGGGAATGGGAAAACCCCTAAGACACAAATGATAGACCTGGCAAACAAAATATTGGAAAAAAAGTTAATTTTTGTCAAAAAAAAAAACAAAAACAGAAAGGAACTATGGGAGATTACTGCCCTGAGCTGTTAAATTTGGGCAATTTTGGGGGTCTTTAAAAAATTTACACAAAGAATTTTTCCTTGGGCACAATTCTTCGAGCTGGACCTGAAGCTTTTGTGTCGGGAAAAACTGCCCCCCCTGTTCCAAAAAATTTCCTTTTTTGACTTTGTGAAAGGGAAAAAGATTTCCCGGTTATGTCTGCGGCTCAAAGGAAGTTATTTCAAGAAGTTTGAATGATTCCTGGAAAAAAAATGTTTCATGTGAGGGTAAAGAATTCTGTGACCACTGTCTCCACCCGGGCCCGGGGGGGGTGAAAAAAATCTTTCAGTTTTCCCGGGTATAGAAAAATGGTAAGCGGGGCATAAAAGGGGGGGAAAAAAACTGCCGCTCAAAAAAAAGAATGTTCTTTCAGACTAAATTGCTGAGAGATTTGCTGGAGGAAAACTCCTTTGCTCGTTATTTGGATTACATCCAAAACCATGAGGAATTTGTCAAGAAATGGATAAAAAAAATCTATTCTGAACAAATACAAAATTTATGACTTGAAAATGGAAAAACCGATCAAGGAAAATTTTTTCCCGCTTTGAGGAAGTAAAAAAATTTTAAAAAAGTTTACACAAATAATTTAAAAAGTTTTCAAAATCACAGAATTTTTAAAAAATTTTTTGGAAGTTGAGTGAAGAAAATATTTATCCCCCTGAACTACATGAGGGTAATTGCATTTCTAAGCCAACACAGAGTTGCTCAGTTTTCCTCCGAAATTGAGAATTTTCTTGATAAAACAGAAGCTCGAATCTTAAATGAATTGAAGAAGATTAAAATCAGTAAAATCCTGGAGAAAGTCAAGAGAAACCCACAGGATGAGTTATTTCGAGATCTATTTGGGTGTGGAAAACAATGTCCCTTCTGCAAAGCTCCATGCGAGGCTGGAGCCAAAATTCACAGCGAGCATTTTGCAGTCATCACTCAACCCAAAAGGGATTGGGGTTTTTTACAGAGATTTAAAAAAATAATTTCCCTTTAATTCAAAAATTTTAACCCCCGAAGGCACCAAAAAGAAACCAAAGATTCCCGGGGTAAAAAAAACAAAAAGGGAAAATTCCATTTCCTATAAAAATTATGAGGAAATAATCCAGATTTGGTTTTAAATTTAAACCCGAAAATTTCCCCCATAAAAAAGCACATGGCGTGGAAATACTTTTTGTCAGTTTAAAAGAAATTTGAGATGGTCAACCCCACGACCTGTGAGTGCCCCGTAAATTTGGGAAAAGAATTACTCGGAAAGATGTTGAGAATTCACTGATAGAGTTCAAAAATTCCAAACACAAAAAAAGGGAATAAAGAAAAATTTTTAAAAGGGGGGTTGTATCTTCATCCGTGTTTTTTTGGGGGGTTGGGGTGAGGATTAGGGAAATTTAAAGGGAAAAAAAAAAGTGCTCTTGGGGGAAAAAAGACAGAGGGGGGTTGGGGTATGGGGGAGCTTTAAAAAAAAGGGAAAGGGGGGTTTTGAGTTAAGAGGCAGAAGACTAGTATACAGAAGTTTTGGGAAAAAAGGAAAAAGGGAAAGGGGTAAAAAAAAATTTTAAAGGGACAAAAAGGGGAAAAAAAAAAAATAGGGTTCAGGGGTAAAAAGTAAATAGGGGTTGGGAATAAGTGATAGTCATAAGGGAGAAGGGGCTTGGGTAAGAAAAAAAGAGGGCAGTGGGTTGGTAATCAGCAACAGTGGGAGAGGGTTTAGGAGTAAAAAATATGGAGGTTTGGGTAGGAAAAGTTAAAAAAAAAATGGTGGGTTTGGGGAAAGGGCGCATAAAAACAGGGAAAGGGGGGGAAGAAATAAGAGGCAGAAGACAAGCATACAGAAGTTGGGAATAATGAAAAGGAGGGAGTATTAGTTTTGAGATAAGGGGTAAAATAGAGGTGGGAGAGTTTTTGAGGTAAGCATGGAAAGTTTAAAAAAGGACAGGGAAATTTGGGGAAAAAAAAGGGAAAAAGAGGGCCAGTGGGGAATGTTAAGGGATAAGGGACAGGAGGACAATCAACTAGGGTTCAGGGGTAAAAAGTAAATGGGAGTTGGGATAAGGGAAAAAAGGGTGGGGGAAAGGGGTTTTTGGGGAAAAAACAAGGGGGGCAGGTGGGTTTGGTTTAAACAGGGACAGTAGGGTAGTCAAAGAGGAGTTAGGTGCAAAAGATATGCAGAATGGGGATATGGAACAAAATAAAAATAGGAGAGGGGTTGGGGGTAAAGGGCAGGAGAAACGGGAAAAGAAGGTGGCAACAAGGAATAAGTGAGCACTGGGAAGGAATTTAAGTTACAGAATAAAAATAGTAAGAGATTTTGGGAAAAGATATCATTGGTTGTGGGAGTAAAAGGGTAAGAAAGCGGTGGAAGAATAAGAATGAGGATAAAGGACAAGATGAAAATCTCCTGTTCCTTATCCATTTCCTCTCCCATTTTTATCTTGCCCTATACTACCAACTTCCATCTCTCTCACCCCTAATCTCTCTGCCACATGACTGGATCAATGTGGTAAAATCACATTGTGGTAAAAGCCTCCAAGATTTTTCAGAGGTCCCGTGTCCATTCTTGTGTATATAAAGCTTCATTATCATATAGTATAAAGTTCTGCATCTTTCTGCATCTAAGTGTCCTGGTGGTGGAGTAATCAACCATAACAACCAATCAGATTCCAGCTCTGACATTTCCTAAGCTCTTTGGAAAATGTATTGGTAGAAATAAAGGAGGAACACAGGGTGCTACTCTTATGTCTTACTGTTTAGTCAGGTAAGGGGAGATATTTGCTCACCAGAAATTTTTTTACAAACCCTTGTCCCAGGACCCACGGTGTGTGTTGTCTTAACTGACTGGGTCAGGAGTAGCAATAAAAGTGGGTCACTTCTGGGCATTGGTGGAAGAAGGCAACAGGGATAAAACCCAAAACAGGATGGAGGAAAATTTTCTTTTTTCTTTATTATAAAACATTATTTTGATTAGATGACACCTTCATAGATTTTACCCCTCTTGCTTACATCTGCCAAACACCAAAAGTGACTACTTTTCATTTGAATTCTACCTTTGGAAAATGAAAGCAGCAACCTGATTGGCTGCTGTTGGTGACCACCTCTACTTCCCCTTGCTTGGGGAGAACATCCCCATTTTGGGTTATTTTTTCAGTGTTTTCTAACTTCAGCTTTTTCACAGATATTTTTTAAATAACCCCATCAAAAATTTTTTCTGCAAAAAAAAATGATTGCAATTAAAATGTAAATTTGGGATTTCTTTATGAGAAAATGAACAAGCAAACAAAATAAAAGATTAGGCATTGAAATGTATGAATCTATGCAATATGGGATCTGGTCCAGGTGCGGACTAGCCAACAAGGCAACAGGGAAAACCCCAGGTGGTCCCTAGGTATGACAGTCCTGGGGCATCTATTCAGGGAGATAGAGAAAGATAGTAGTCATGTACAGCAGCTAAAGGGTGAGCCCCATGAATCAACTCCACTGGTAGCCCCAAAGGATCAACCCCTATTCGTGGGGAAAGAATCAGCTCCATGTGGGCCCCCGAAACACCTCCATAGTGGGCCCCCAAAAATCAACCCATGGGGGCCCCAAAAATCAAAACCACTGAGACCCCCGTAACACTCCCTGGAGGCCCCAAAATCAACCCAAATGGTGGGCCAAAATCGCCTCCCCCTGGTGGGGCCCAAAATCAACTCCCACGTTGGGCCCAAGAATATTCCCCCTTTTAAGCCCCAAAAATCAATACTGGGGGGCCCAAAATCATCTCCACGGTGGCCCAAGAAACAACTCCCCCTGGTGGGCCCCCAAAAATTACTCCCCGATGGGCACAAAAATCAACTCCCCTGGGAGCCCCAAGAATCATCCCCACTGTGGACCAAAAAAACTAACTCCCTGGGGGCCCCAAGAAAATTTCCCCGGTGGGCCCCCGAATCAACTCCCCTGGTGAACCCCAAGAATTCTCCACTGATGACACAAAAATCAATCCCCTGGTGACCCAAAAATAACCCACTAGGGACCACAAGACTCAATCCATTGGTGGGCCCAAAGAATCAACCCATTGGACCACAAAATCACTCCACTTGGGCCCCAAAAAAATCTATGAACTAATCTTAGTTAAAAAAATATTTCCCCTTAGGAAACTTGTTTGGGGCATGGGAGAGAAATTGGAGGGGTTTGGGCAAAAAAAAAAGATCAAATAGGATTGGGGAAAGGTTGAAAAACATAGTAAATGAATCATGGAGGGAGATGGTTTTCCGGCTAGCTCATAAGGCAACGTACGCCTACGACCTCCCATATACTAACGAGAATTTCCTGAAGGTGTGCCCAAAATGCAAAAAAACAAAAGCAGATTTACTGCACGGTATATGGCAGTGTCCAAAACTACAGGAATATTGGGGACAGATCTTGCAAGGTATAAAGGAGGTTTGGGAAGTAGAGGTGCCGAGGGGTCCCTTGAGTGGCATCTTTCATTATATTCCACAACTGGGAGTAGGAGAGGGAGCAGAACCACAAGTGGTCAACAACAAAGTGGTACATATAACGCTACTGGCAGCAAAAAAGGGTATTTTGCGTCATTGGCTGAAAGACAGCATTTCTACAGTGGGAGAGGTAGAGGCCATGATCAGGAGAATTCTAATGTTAGAGAGGATAGAAGCGGAGAATAATAAGGCCATCCTGACAGAGAGATTTTTCCAGAAATGGAAACGGTTTATTATCAAAACTTTCTCGAATGAGGATATCAGATCATTGATGACTAATTTCATACAAACAGAATATTATTATAGGGAAAAACTATGTGGGACCTTGGGTAGACTGGAAGTGGATGACTGAGAAGCTTTAGTGGAGGGGAGATTCTGGTAGCCAGCTTCTAAGGTATGGGTGGAATCTCTTCGCTTGGGGGAGGAATCGAATAGGATAGTAATGATTAGTGATGAGGCAGTGATAAATTTGGTCTCTATTTTCGCTGAGAATATTTTCCCAGAGTTTTTGAAGTTTAAAATGGTTATGTTGGGGGGGGCCGACAAGACAAAGGGTCATTGGATTACTATATAGGGGTCAAGTGATGGAAATATTAAAATTGTCGGCTTCTATTTCTCTTTATAATTGTAAAAACTTTGAGAAGAATGATCTTATAGAGAAATGTCAGGTTCAAGACAGACTGTATACATTTGCTCAAAACTTGGTTATGTATATTGATGTTTGTTATGAATGTTGTATCATCATTCTTCTCAATAAAAAAACATTGTTTTAAAAAAAAAAAAAAATTATATTTCCCGCCAGTCATCATCATTTTCGTTTTCAACAAAACAACTGCAACATTCTGCGCTGATTAACCTTATTACACATCTAATTTACCCATACAGAGCTCCAAACCCCATACATACACCTAGAGCCACATGAGGTCATTCTATCTGCCTGCAGCCACCACTAGGGAGAGCTGACTCCATACTGATTATACATTGGACTTTATGTATCTATATGTTTATGCAGGAGATATGTTGCTTTGTATCAGAAAACAGAGCTCCAAACGCTATAAAGATATTCCTCAAAACAAGCTCACACAACTGTTCCTAAAGATAGTGCTTGGGGAGAGGCCAAGAGCCCTTATTAAAGAACATTGTAATCCTCAGTAATCTAGGAGAGAACACAAGTGAGATGATGATGTAAAAAATATCGGCTAAAAGATGAACAATCAAATTTGACATTCCGATTCCAGTGGCTATAGATCAAGAGTATATGGAACGAGATAACACATAAGTAATAGAAAGCCTGGATCAAATCGACCTAGAAGGATAAGTTCGGAACCTCCACTGCAAAGGTGAATACAGAACTAAACTGACACGAATAGCGACCGACGGACTCTATCAACTACAATGGGGACCGTCAGGTTCCTGTTGTAGTGTCCACCATCTTAATAGAAATTTTTTGTCATTCCCACCAGAACTTGCAATGGGGATTCCGAACAGAACCTCTGACACAAGTGTGAACCAGACCTTATATATTCATCATAGATATAACGGACAAAGCTATTGAATAAAATACATTAATGCAATGGTGTAAAAAAAAAAAACAGCGCGTCCATATGTTCATATATACATCTTATCTGCTCAACAACATATAACACAATCCATAGGATGTTAGCCAGTCCATCACATGAGCTGGAGATGCAGGAATTCCAATATTCCCCTTTATTACAGACCACCATCTAATATTATTTTGGACCAAATTAAGCCCTTTAAACTGCAGCAAATTTGTAATTTGTTGTTACAGTATCTCCCAAAAGTCAGTACACCCATAGGTGTAACTTTAGGGGGGTACGGAGGGGACTGGTCCCCCCCACTTTTTTCTGGGTGGGGGACTGTCCCCCCCCCCCACTTTTTAGCCACTTCAATAAAAAATAATCCATATGAAAGCATGAGAATACGGTAAGTGGGGAGAGCAGAGCACAGAGGAGGAAGAAGTTAACCCTTTGCCTCCTATATTTCTGTGCATCTTGGGGGGACAGAGTAGGTAGAAGCCTCAAGTGTCAGTGCAGAGTGAGAGCAGCGCTGATTGGTAGAGCAGGAGTCAGCAGGTGATGCTTCACCAATCAGAATGCTGCTCACAGTCCTGCACACTCTGTATCTGGAGCTGTATCTGTCCCTCCCATTGAATACCACTTCCTCTATGCTCAGCCCTCATCAGAGAAGAAGAGAAGCTCTTGTCGAATGCCAACTGCACCAGACTACAGGAGACAGGTAATGAGGGGACAAGGGTATTAGGCGTTATGTGTCCATGTGCGTAGGGTATGTACTGTATATGTGAGATGTGTATATAATGTACAGCCATGTGTCTAGCCATGTCACGTCTTCCCTGCACTTACGCGCCCTGGAAAATGAAAGTGAATGGGGCCGGCTCTGCAGCATTTTAGAAGTACGGACTGGCCAGCGCATACTTCTAAAACCCCGGGCATATAGCAGCGCGCTCAGTACACCCCGCTATACGCCGTGTGGACCTAATTTAAGGGTACATTCATGCAGTAGATATGAATGCTGATTCTTCAGCGCTGGATCTGCCTCAGAAGCGGCATCCAATCCGGCAGGAAACTGATTTACATTATACCCTATGTAAAATCAGTGTTGTCATTTAGATGACACCGATTTTTACTTGAGTATTTTCGGAGCGTACTGTCAACACCTACACAGAATTCTTCCAGATGTTTTATGCACTAACAGCACTAATGGATAGGAGGGAGAAATCTGCCTCGGGCAGTCTGGATCTTTTGCTCGTCGGAAATCTGCATTTGCAAGCGCCGAATTTCCAACAAGCAAACAATACTGTCAGTGCCGAAAAACCGTCATGTGAACCCACCCTAAGTGTGCAGTGTGTCTGTGTTCAGTAGATGTATATATACACTCACAATTTCCGGGGTACTTTTTCTAATGTAGTCTCTGGGGTACAGTGTGTAATGTAATAATCTCTGGGGTATGGTGTAATGTAATCTCTGTTGTACAGTGTGTAATGTAATCTCTGGGGTACGGTGAATAATCCAGTAATATCTGGGGTACAGTGGGTAATGTAGTAATCTCTAAGGTACAGTGTGTTATGTAATATCTGGGGTACAGTGTGTAAACTAATCTCTGGGGTACAGTGTGTAATGTAGTAAACGCTAGGGTACAGTGAGTAATGTAATATCTGGTGTATGGTGAATAATGTAATCTCTGGAATATGGTGAATAATGCAGTAATCTCTGGAGTACAGTGAGTGATGTAATCTCTGGGGTACGGTATAATGTAATCTCTGGGGTACGGTGTGTAATGTAATCTCTGGGGTACAGCATGTAATGTAATCTCTGGGGTATGGCGTTATGTAATCTTTGGAGTACGGTGTGTAATGTAATGTAATCTCTGGGTATGGTGTAATGTCATCTCTGGGGTACAGTGAGTAATGTCATTTCTAGGGTTCAGTGTGTAATATAATACAAGATGTACCACCTACAGCTCCTTCTACATCTGGGTCATCCTCCTTACCCTTATCTTTACCAGTGACACAAAACTCCATACAACAGGAGAATATAGATGCAACAAGAGCTTACGAATCGGTACCCTCTTTTTTAGAGAGAACACTTCAGTCCAATTAGGACCGATAAATGACTCTATTATTGGTCAAACTGGAGGCTTTCAGGTGATAAATTTATCTGATCGTACTCTCACTCGACCGGAGATTCAAGTACTCAATAAGGGACTGTCATTTGTGCCTAATACACCTTTCAACGTCTTTAATTGGGTGAAGGATATTCACCTTTTTGGAAGGAATTTAAAGTGGAAAAAGTTTTTTAAATTAAATGAAAAAAGACAATTTCTTGAATTGGGGATTGATCCGGATGACTATCAGGATTTCTGTACACTAACGGGCCTATTACAAGAAGGGGAGCATGATCCCTCTAAGGGTCCTTTCACTAAGCTTCGATCTAGAAGCACTAAAATGCCACCGGTAATGGACCAAAATATCGATACATTTGTTAAGGTAGTATGCGATGCTATTGAAAAACTACAGGGGACCCCTCAAAATAGGTCGGCTAAGTTTAATCTATCTAAAGATGAGTACCTCGCCCTTAAAAAAATGGAAAAAGATCAGCCTGTAGTAATAAAATCATCTGATAAGGGAGGGAATATCGTGGTATTAAACCACGAGGATTACAAGAAAATGTGTATGAAAATACTAACTGACCCATATGGGTATCATACCTTAAAATCGGACCCCTCGGAAAGTTATAAAAAAGAACTTGAGCATATTCTTAAAACAGCCTTGACCTGTGGATTAATTGATTTGGGTGAGTTTACCTTTCTGCTCCCTAAGGCTCCCCAAGTCGCCACTTTTTACGGGTTGCCAAAAGTCCATAAAGGACTTAACCCTCTCCAATGTAGACCAATTGTATCCAGTATAAATAATTTAAAACAAAATGTAAGTGTATATATTGACAAAATTCTTTATCCATTTGTCATATCATTGCCATCTTTTATTCGAGATACCACCGATCTTCTGCTTAAACTTGAAGGTATGACCGTGGAGGAAGATACCTTCTTATGTAGTGTTGATGTGGAGGCCCTATACAGCTCCATCCCACATGAGGAGGGTCTGAGAGCTGTACAGTCCTACTTGGACACGAGAAGTAGCTTCCTGAAAGAACATAATCAACTAGTCCTGGATTTATTACGTTTTGTGCTTACACATAATTTCTTCTTATTTAAGGGTTTTGCTATTACCCCCAGCTCAGGGGGGACTGCTATGGGGAGCCCTTGTGCTCCCTCATACGCTAATCTCTTCCTGGGCTGGTGGGAAAGCACCATAGTCTTTTCTGAACAATTTTGTCAGTTCCAGGAGTACATTACTTACTGGGGCCGATACATTGATGATATTATCTTGTTTTGGACAGGTCCCAGGTCAGCCTTTGATGAGTTCATGAATAAACTGAACTGCAATGAAATTGGCTTAAAATTCACATCAGTAATTGATGACTCACAACTCATCTTTTTGGATGTAGTCTTCACGAAAGCAGCAAATGGATGTCTCGAAACCACGCTGTTCCGTAAGCCTACAGCAGGGAACAGCCTACTAAGGTGGGAAAGCTTCCATCCGTTCCCCCTTCGACGAGGAATCCCTAAAGGCCAATACATCCGTACTTGACGGAATTGCTCAACACAACAGGCGTTTAAATTAGAAGCTGACATCTTACAGAAACGATTTCATGAGCGTGGATATCCTCAGAAAGTATTATCTGAGGCGTACCAATGGGCTTGTGCATCTGACCGTACATCTTTATTATCCCCTAAAAAATTTGAAGAGGCTGAGGAGGGGGGCAACAAAGTGAGAGTGATAGGCACATATGATAATGCATTCCAACATATTAAGAGTATCATAACTAATTTTTGGCCCATTCTACAACAGGATCCTGATATAGCCTCCTTTATTGATGACTCACCCCGTTTTACTCTAAGACGGGGTTAAAATATTGGTGACTTTTTAGTCCATAGTCACTATACTCCTCCAGACACTCCACAAATGTGGTTACGGAATAGATCTACCAACACATTCAAATGTGGCACTTGTAAAGCGTGCAAATTTGTTTTGGTGTCCAAGACCTTCACTAATCTTATATCTGGTAAAACGTTCAAGATGAACATGTATGCTAATTGTAAGACCAAGGGGGTGATTTACCAAGCTATATGTGGGTGCCCCCGGATGTACGTCGGTAAAACTATTAGGGAATTTAGACGGAGAGTACTTGAACACCTAGGGGACATAAAACATCAACGGGACACACCCCTAGCACGTCATATGAACCATATTCATAAAGATAATCCCTTGGATGTCAGATTCTCAGTGATAGAGGTAGTTGTGCCTTCCCCACGCAAAGGGGACTTTGATAGTAAACTCCTCCAGAGAGAAACATTCTGGATTTTTTGTCTAAAAACCTTACAGCCCTATGGCCTAAATGATGTTTTCTCATGTACAGCATTTATTTAAAATAAAAGAAGGTTCTGTGGCTTATTTAGTCTAGTTATTAGGGCTTTCTTGTAGCCCTTTATTTGTATTTATTTGTATCATTTCATTCATATAATACTGTATTTATCGGTCTTATACTTGTATTTTATCAATAGCAATGTCCTGTTCATACCGTGTACCTGTTTCCTTTTTTTGCTGCATATTTAGGGGATAATTTTAATTTAACTTTCCCCAGTCATACAATGGGCAATTGGCATCTTCTTATTATTGGTACACTTTGTTTAGGCGCTCATCTTGTGAAGTGTTTATATTTATCTACTTTACTCACTATGCGCCCGTATGCCCTCGTTGCCACTAACCTAACATTGCCTATATGTGGCGCTTTCCTTTCCCTCCGGACGTATATACATTTCATCCCCTTGTACTGGCGCGCCTGCGCTCGTGTGTTCTTCTCTGACGGGCGAAACACCGGAACTGACGTCATTTTGTAGTTTTCGGGCGAAATGTAGTTCGCGCATGCGCAGTCGGGTTTTCTGGACGCCGATATGCAGCACAGGTATTTAAGAGTGTGACAGCTAGCTGTACCTTACTGCTTTCCTATCATTATAGTGAGCAGCATCATGCATCATCTATCTTGGACCTCGTCCTGATTGTATCCTCTGAGGGACGTAAGAGCGCACATTATTTATTACTTTTTTGGGATTATCAGTATCATTTTGATTATCATTTTGATTATTGTTTCTTGTCCTATGCTGGTTCCCTGTCTCCCTGATGAACCCGTGGTATCTACGAGAGAAACGCGTTGGTCTTTGTGGATGTTTCATTCAGCATAGATTTGTGTTGTTGTTTATTGTGTTTATGATACACTTCTAGGGTGTTATATATGGTAACAATTTATGGTAGTATATATGGTGATAGTTTTTATTAATTTTGTATCTAACTTTTGTATGTCCTTTTGCTTTGCACACTATCCGTGTTGACATCATTAAGGTCTTTCTTGAGGGGTCGCCCTTTTCGGGGCGGTTAACCCGCGTATTGTATGTGATAGGATTGTATTTCAGTGTTAGATAATGCTTCATATATTTTAACGTATCTTAGGATTAAAAGTTATGTTTGAGTGTAAATATTATACCCGTAGGCATTTGATTCTTGTAATTTTGGATACGAATGCCAACTGCACCAGACTACAGGAGACAGGTAAGGAGGGGACAAGGGTATTAGGCGTTGTGTGTGCATGTGAGTAGGGTATGTACTGTATATGTGAGATGTGTATATAATGTACAGCCATGTGTCTAGCCATGTCACGTCTTCCCTGCACTTACGCGCCCAGGAAAATGAAAGTGAATGGGGCCGGCTCTGCAGCATTTTAGAAGTACGGACTGGCCAGCGCATACTTCTAAAACCCTGGGCATATAACAGAGTGCTCAGTACACCCCGCTATACGCCGTGTGGACCTAACTTAAGGGTACATTCATGCAGAAGATATGAATGCTGATTCTTCAGTGCTGGATCTGCCTCAGAAACGGCGTCCAATCCGGCAGGAAACTGATTTACATTATACCCTATGTAAAATCAGTGTTGTCATTTAGATGACACCGATTTTTACTTGAGTATTTTCGGAGCGTACTGTCAACACCTACACAGAATTCTTCCAGATGTTTTATGCACTAACAGCACTAATGGATAGGAGGGAGAAATCTGCCTCGGGCAGTCTGGATCTTTTGCTCGTCGGAAATCTACATTTGCAAGCGCCGATTTCCAACAAGCAAACAATACTGTCAGGGCCGAAAAACCGTCATGTGAACCCACCCTAAGTGTGCAGTGTGTCTGTGTTCAGTAGATGTATATATACAAACACAATTTCCGGGGTACCTTGTCTAATGTAGTCTCTGGGGTACAGTGTGTAATGTAATAATCTCTGGGGTATGGTGTAATGTAATCTCTGTTGTACAGCGTGTAATGTAATCTCTGGGGTACGGTGAATAATGTAGTAATATCTGGGGTACAATGTGTAATGTAAGAATCTCTAGGGTACAGTGTGTTATGTAATATCTGGGGTACAGTGTGTAAACTAATCTCTGGGGTACAGTGGGTAATGTAGTAATCGCTAGGGTGCAGTGAGTAATGTAATATCTGGTGTATGGTGAATAATGTAGTAATCTCTGGAGTACAGTGAGTGATGTAATCTCTGGGGTACGGTATAATGTAATCTCTGGGGTACGGTGTGTAATGTAATCTCTGGGGTACAGCATGTAATGTAATCTCTGGGGTATGGCGTTATGTAATCTTTTGAGTACGGTGTGTAATGTAATGTAATCTCTGGGTATGGTGTAATGTCATCTCTGAGGTACAGTGAGTAATGTCATTTCTAGGGTTCAGTGTGTAATATAATACATTTTTGGGGTACATTTTCTTGAGCACAATGTGCAATTGGTGCAGTTAGTAATGTATTTTATGTGGCTACTATGTGTAATATAATTAATTTGTGGGGTGCAGTGAGTGATGTAGGGTATGCAATAAAATACATTTTTGGATACAGTATGTGACATAAGTCATTCCTAGGGGAACAGTGAGATTGGGTTCTTTTCTTTTCCTCATTCTGTTGTGTGTATAACAAATGTAATAGAGTAGTGATGGGGGATGGGAGGGGTTAAGCGAAATTTGCTGCATTGCACAACATTTTTTATTTTCATGTAGAGGGGGAAATATTATAGGTGGGCTGGTTCTGTTTCATTGCCAGAGCTGCTCCTTAGTCCCAGTCTGACTCTAAACTTCAGTAATTAGAGAGCCACTCATAACCTCAAGGATTGCACCAAAGTGTTTGCCGTAAGGACTCCGCCCGGACCTGCTGGGGGAGCTCACAGCACTACCTCAGACCTCCTAGCTGGGTTAAAGGGGGCCGCCTCACTGCAGGGAGAGGAGGGGAGAGAAGGGAAGGGAGGGGAAGTGAAAGGGAAGGCGAGTGAAGGAGGGAGGGATAGGAAGAGCGGGAATGAGAGGGAAAATTGGTCCCCCCCACTTTTTGAATCAAAATTGCACCCCTGAGTACACCCCTCACATTTTTGTACATATTGTATTATATCTTTTCATAGGACAACACTAAGGGCCTGTTCCCACAGTACTGGACAAATACGTGTCGGTTTATCCAACCGGTATTTGTCCGGTTTGTGTGCCGTGCACACGGGCCGGCGGGGGGGGGGGGGGGGGGCGGCTTTTCTCTGCGATTAGCTGAGAAAAGCCCTCTCCCTTCACATAGAGATGTTCATAAACCATCCAAAAACCGGACACAAGAATGTTTTTCGGGCGGCTGGCGGTTTGAACCGCCGGGCGGGAAACTCGTACAGTGGGGACTGCTGCATGGGTTTTCCATAAAAGCCCGTGTGTTAGTTTGCGGCTGGTTTTTCAGACAGTTTGCAAAACCACAAACCATCTGAAAAACCGGCCGAAAACCCGGGCCGTGGGGACATGGCCTAAAGATCTGACACTTTGATACAATGGAAAGTAATCAGTGCACTGCTTATATAACAGTGTAAATTTAGTGCCCTCAAAGTAACTCAACACATAGACATCTATGTCTAACCATTAGTAACAAAAGTGAGGACACCCCTAAGTGACAACAAAAGTGAGCACACCCCTAAGTGGAAATGGACAAATTGAGCCCAAAGTAGCAGTATTTTGTGCGGCCCCCCATTATTTTCCAGCACTGCCTTACCTCTCTTGGGCTGGAGGTCACTAGAGCTTCACAGGTTGCAGCCTCTGGAATCCTCTTCCCTCCTCCATGACGACATAACAGAGCTGGTGGATGGTAGAGCTACATAGGATTTAGGTCTGGAGACACTTGGCCAATCCAGCACCCTTACCCTCGTTCTCTTTAGCAAGGCAGTGGTGGTCTTGGAGGTGTTTGGGGTCGTTTCATGTTGGATACTTTCCCTCCGGGGCCCCGAAGGGAGGGGATCATGGGGCCTGCTTCAGGATGTCACAGTACATGTTGGCATTCATGGTTCAATGAACTGTAGCTCCCCACAGCAGGCAGCACTCATGCAGCCCCAAACCATGACACTCCCACCACCATGCCTGACTGTAGGCAGACACACTTGTCTTTGTCCTCCTCTCCTGGTTGCCGCCACACACACTTGACACCATCTTTGTTGTGCATCATCTTTAAGAGAGGTTTCCTTCTTGGATGACAGCCATGCAGACTAATTTGAGAAAGTGTGTGGCATATGGTCTGAGCACTGACAGGCTGACTCTTCACCCCTGTAACCTCTGCAGCAAAGTTGGCAGCACACATCTCTGGCTATGACACTGAGCATGTGAACTCAGCTTTTTTGGTCGGCCATGGTGAGGGCTGTTCTGAGTACAACCTGTCTTGTTAAACCGCTGTATGGTCTTGGCCCCCGGCTGCAGCTCAGTGTCAGGGTGTTGGCCTCTTCTTATAGCCTCGGCCATCTTTATGTAGAGCAACAATTCTTTTCTTCAGATCCACAAACAGTTCATTGCCATCAGGCACCATGTTGAACTTCCAGTGACAAGTATAAGAGAGTGTGAGAGTGATAACACCACACCACACCTGCTCCCCATTCACACCTGAGACCTTGCAATACTAACGAGTCACATGACATCATGGAGTGAAAATGGCCTACAGCCTGCTCTACCGCTTCCTTCTGCCACAGGATAAACAGGAATGAATCTGGTGGGTCAAAATGCTTAGACCCTACTGCCAAAACATCCATGCCATGAAAACATTTGCCCACCAGCCTGAGCTGTTCACACCTGACAGGAAGGGTCATCAATTTCTGGTGCTTGTGCCAAATTCTGATCCCTCATAAGCAACAGAAATCTGGATCCCTCTGACCTGGTGATGCTTCTCCACTGCCCACTGGTTTCTTGTCTCTTTGGTTTCCTGAGACAGCACTGGCACTGGTTGTCGCAGATATAGAGAAGGAACAATTGGACAGATTTATCAAGGCAGTTGTGCCAGAATTCTGTCTCAATATGCAGCAAAAATAATGTCTTTTTGCCACATTTACTACAGGTTTTAGACAGTTTGAGACATTTCTGAGCCTCGTACAACAAAGGGGGCGTGGCCTAGTAAAAGGGGTGTGGTTTCACATGAAAGGGGCGTGGCTTAAATGTGACCAGAAAATGCGGTCGAATTTTGTCGCAGTTTGTGGCATAAAAGTAAGCCAACTTAGAGTTGTCAACTTAGACCAGACAGTTCGTACATTCAGCAGATTTATCAACGCTATGATGAATGTGGCGCATTGTGAGACTGTCTGCTGTAATTTTACGTTGTCTAAGAGTTAGATACTATTGATAAAAATGGCCCA